>LQNS02277998.1:11173487-11183730 GCA_001587735.2 Parhyale hawaiensis
GGGGGGGGGGGGGGGGAAGGGTGCTTGACGTGTGTGGCGTATGGTCTCTTTATTTGTCTCAGTGTTTCGCTGAGAACTCTTTCAATCGGGATGATTTATCCCAAAACGAGTAAGTTTAGTTTTGGTTTCTCTTACGCTAAAAGAATTCTTTACAAAAAATACCTGGCTACTAGGGTTACATCAGAAATTGAACAAGAACTAACACTAACAGGATCCTTCAAAGTCCCTCTTTATATCATTAGGAGGGACTATCTATTTTTGACAATAGAAATTTCGCCCTCAGTAATGCCGACGGCGCATCGTACAAACGGACGAGGCTAAAGCAAAATGATCATAGAAAGGATGCCAGATGCGGGCATTCGCTCTCCTGCGGCCCAGTCGCATACAGATGACAAGCAACAGACTCTGATTTCTTCCTACCATTTTTATTTTTACTCCCGTAACAGGACGGCAGGACCGTAAGAAGCTTCACATGTGCCCCCCCCAGGATAATACAATAATAATAATAAAATTTCAGAAAGAGTTTCTTGCTACTCAATGCAGATCGTGGGTTGCTGGTTAGGTCGTCGCATTTGGCTGCGGGGGTCTAACCGGTTTGCGCTCAAGGTGCAGTTCCGTGTTAATCATTTTTTACGGTTATCGGATTTTGTTGCGTGGTTTTGGAACTGATGCTCCTTCACCGCAGCTCTTGCATCAGGTGTCTGGTGCCCAACCAACAGAGCTTCCTTTTTCTTGTGCGTAAAAAGTATGTACGTAACTAACTGTTTCTCTTTTATCACGTAACTAGACTGATGTGTCAAAATGAAAGCAAGTAGTTAATTGATCGCCTCTAAAGTTTCATTAAAGTCACATTATCATAATATTTAGTTCACAATGCAACACCATCTGTTTGTTTTAACACAAAAAACGATGATATTTGCATCGATGCCACAACATCCGTACCAACAACAATTTTTTTTGCACGTTTCTGTTCTCAGTAGGACGATTTTTAAAGATCTTTTTCCATATTTTAGTCATTCCCATCCTTTTCTGGGACCTACGTCGTCTCAATTTAAAGATGAACGGGTTCTAAAGATTTTTTGTCTAGCTTCTATATAGTTGTTCCCACCCTTATCCAGAGACTTGTGTTGCTCTATGAAGGTAAACGGTTTCTAAAGAGTTTTTGTCTAGCTTCTACATAGTTGTTCCCACCCTTATCCAGAGACTTGTGTTTCTCTATGAAGGTAAACGGTTTCTAAAGAGTTTTTGTCTAGCTTCTATATAGTTGTTCCCACCCTTATCCAGAGACTTGTGTTTCTCTATGAAGGTAAACGGTTTCTAAAGAGTTTTTGTCTAGCTTCTATATAGTTGTTCCCACCCTTATCCTGAGACTTGTGTTTCTCTATGATGGTAAACGGTTTCTAAAAAGCGTCTTCCATCTACTAGTTGTTCCTGTCCTTATCTGGAACTTATATTTCTCTACCTTCAAGGTAGAGTCGATATATTGAGAAGAAGGTTGAACTGGAACTCTTATATCAATCACTTCTGTATAAAACTGAACAATTTTGCAAAGAACTTGTTGCATCCTCGTTACCATGTCCGTTGCACTGATAACCCTGCGGTCAATATCAACAGAAATCTGGAGACTTCCTCCCTCGTAAACCTTCGAGAAACGAGTGGAACACGCGACGCAGACACGTAATGACTTCTTTCCCAACACGCCACGTACGATAATTCTCACACAGAAGCCGAGAGGTCACACTTTTATCTTCTCGACAGCTGATAGGAATTTTTTTTTTAGCTCTTCTACCAAGCTGTCACAGGAAACTGAAGCCAAGGTTATTTCAGCTTCGCTTCACGGAGAGGCGTCGAAAGAAAGTCTTCTTCTTCCCATTGAAACACTTCTGTTTTTCCGCAGCCCGCCCATTCTGATGAAATCAGCGGCGGCTCGTTGCAAGTGAAGTGGGGATACTGCGCAGTTTCATTATGTACTAGGATACTCGTAATTCTTTCGTGAATATAGCAGATGGTTGCTGCCATTCTCCAGACAACGTGCTCTATGCAGCTCACTCAGGTACAAATTAGGTACAAATATTACGGAACTGTGCAAAGCAACTTCATCGCCAGGGAGTAATAATGGCGGGAGAACCAGACAGACAGACAGACAGACAGACAGACAGACAGACAGACAGACAGACAGACAGACAGACAGACAGACAGACATACGATGAAAAAGAATGCGCGTGAAATGACGTTTTTTCGGACCAAGCAGCCGTGCTCCCGCTGTTGATTTTCCTGCATATTTTTAGCATATATATATATGTTACCTGTAAGATGCACTTAGGAAGTACTAGTGTGAGACAAGCATCGGTAGAGCACTTTAACACTGTTAACCCTATCTGCTATTAGACGGTACAAAATTGTACCGCCCTACCGTTTTTACCGTTTTTCGTTCACAGTTCTGCTCCCAGTGATATTCAGCGCCCAAAATTCCGTGACTTTTCCTAACTGATCATGACTGTCAATAAAAATTCTAATATACCCGCACATTACAGCCAAAAATATCGATAAATATAAATATTTCAGGAAATTAGATGATAAAATTTCCGCTAGATTTTCCTTTTATACAAAAAACTTCCAAAATTATGACTAAAACACAGCAACAAGGCGGCTAGAAACGAAAATGAAAAATAGAAGCGATTGCAAGTTCAGCTTGTGAAAGTATGAAAATTGCGGCAGATGTGCTGCCGGAATAATCACCCTGTACTGTCCATAGATATTTTCTTATATTTAAATTTAATTGACTTTAAATCCACTCTGAGGCGTTATTTTTTAAATTAAATAGGCGAAAGAATAGTCGAATAAATATTTCTTGAGAAAATGAAGAAAAAAAATTTGATCTTAATAAAGCTGTAAGCATTTTTAGTGGGCGGTACAAATTTGTACAGTCTTGACGCTCAAGCGGCTAAAAAAGATTGGTAACGGATAGGGTTAATACCGTAATTTTCTACACATTGGCTTAATGTTGAGCGTGTGCTCCAGCTGCTTTGTCCGAAAAACGTCACTTCATCACGAGCGTTCTTTTTTTTCGTATGTCTGTCTGGTTCTGCCGTTATTACTACTCCTTGCTCATCGCATAATAGCAACATGGTACAAACTAGTTGTAGCCGATACGTTCCATGTAAGTTCTATGTCAATCAATCTAGGAATATGTTTCAATAGAGCAAAAATCAGGTACACTGTAAACGAAGTTAATAGTAAAGTTTATTAGTACATATTGTAAGACAAAAACATATTCCTAAAAATAACAAAGTACTCTGGTGTTAATAACTATAGAGCATTCATTTATATCCTAGAGAGCTTTGCGGTCCCCGCAGGGGGTAAACGAGACCCACCAGAAGGGGAGCAGCAAAACGCGGCATAAAAGCAGCTAATTAAAACAAACTTTTATTGGTCACTCTAGCGACTGCATCCTTGGCAGGCAACAAGCTGTTATGGCGATATTGTATGGGACTCTGCTGGTGTTCTCGTTTAGCTAAATTCACCTCAGCTTTAGCCCGTTGCACGTACACCTGCAATTAGGAAAAAATCTACCGATGCCGCATTAATGCAACATCTGTTTCAGTTGCTTATCAAATAATCTCATAGCATTTTGCCAGAGTCAGAGCCAGACTGCCGGAAATTACTGATAAAGCATTTTTGTAGGCTTATTTATGTATTATATTTTTTTTTCCGACCAGGGCGGAAGTCAGGTAGGTACTGGCGTAAGTTTACCTACACCTAACTACAAGCCGACCTTCGAGACTGTGTTTTTTCCTCGTTGACACTCTCAAGAAAAAGTCATTAAAATTACAAGATTTTCCGTTAGATACAATTTGCGTTCCTAAAATTGATTGTAAAGATGCAAAGATTGCAAATGAGGCAAATGGTTTTCCTAAATGTCGACGTTAGCTACCGAGCTGCAAAGGTTGCAGTAAATGTTTTTTCTATTTTAAACACCAGTACAATTTAGCCCTGCTGAAAACACGATGTCAGTAATCGGGGACTTTGCTATAAGGAAAGTGTTTATGCAAAGACTGGTACATGAGGTGAATTTTACGAGTCATGACCCGGCGGAGTGCGTCGTCGCTGGAGGCAACTGAAACTCAATGAAAGAAGTTAGCCTTGAGACGTAGCGATAGAAAGGTGATCTGAGTCAGCCCGCTGTGAGTCTTATGGGATGCTTAGAAATTTTCCAGAAAATGAAAATAGGAAGTTTTTTAACGCCAATAAGACCCGTCGAAGTAACTGTCTTAATTGAGGATTGAAAATCCAGTTTATTTACGAATAAAAAAAATGTTTGTGTGCTGCTTGCCAATGAGAATCCAACTAGTATCGTCCCTGGTTAGCAGACATGTTACAAAAATTATTGGTTGTTTGATAAGCGAGGTTTAAATTTGATATATAAGTTATATATGTATATACATGTATATAATTAATTACAATACACAATACCATGCTATTATAAATATTATAATAGCATGCTGGATCTGTGAAACTTCCACGTTTTGGCATGACATTATCGTCTACTTTCTGTACGTGACTGACACTCGATATATATTCAATGCCGTGCCATCTTATATTCCATATTCAATTTCACTCAATTATATTTTATTCCACTGAATATCATTCAATAAATAACAACTAATTCACTAAAGGAATCGTGACTCACACCGCTGTCAAGTTCTTTCGTACCAGCATATTAATATTCAATAATGAGTATGTAACCATTTCTTTTATATCAGCACTGTCTGTTACCCAGTCACGCTCTGAATGACGTGCACCCAGTGCACTACGCTGTACTAGGATTGCACTGACTGGTCTTCGTAACCGTACATTTCGTGTAGATTACTCAATGGGGGAGCATTATATGTTATGTACAATAATACTAATAACAAGTTGTGGCTGATTGATTTCGACGCTTGAAATTTCAGTTGTGGATTGTAATTAGGCATTATGAAGCCTCCAGGATACCGTAAGCTCCATAATTAACGTGATGAACACCACGTTCAGTTATTTCATTTCATGAGTTCTTGGCCTTGAGCAAACTTCGACTGGAGAACGTCATGCAGAGACTGCTGGTGAAGATAGGGAAAAAAATTTATGAAACATTATGGGGATCGGTCTAGTCCATCAATTATTGTTTATTGAACGTTAAATAATACAAATATAATGAATTTCTGCTAAATCATATTCCTTAAGAATATTGTGCGTAAGCGCGGAACAGTTTACATACTTATGAGTTGCTTAAACCTTACAATTACTGGCGTCAGGAAGTGACCTTATTGTTCAGAAAAAATCCTACCAAATTATATTCCAATTTTGAATGCAGAGACAGTCTAAGAAGGTCACTGCCATTGGTAACTGGTTTAGAAGTCGTTGCCCTTGAAGGATCGCCTGACAGGAGACTTCTGCAGATATTTCAGTTTATTAAAAAAATGCATAGCCTAGATTGTGTCATTTTATTGTACAACTTTGCATCCGATCATCTTAGCAAAGGCAAGAAGCTTTTGACAAGACAGTCGTACGTAAATTTAATTGTAGTTGCCAAGAATACACTTCAATGTGCAATATTTAATGATTGGAGAAGACGTAATATGCAGAAGATGTTATAATGAAAACATATGAAATTCTCTGTCGTGTGTGCATATAAACATGAACATATATATTTCCATGTAATTATTTATTGTTCCTGTCGTATCCTGCTCTTAACAAAATAGACACACGAAAAATAGACCATATTTTAGATTCTAGCAATGCTGTGGCATTATGATGGATACAGACAAGCGAAAGTTAGACCAGGTCACAGAAGATGGTCAAAATGGTAATTCCTATTCTTAAAATCAAATGCATTTTTACAAAGCCAGCGTTGAAATTTAAGTATAGATGAAATCTTCAGCTTCTTTTAACGCTCTCATGGCATCTGATTTTTATTACTTCCTTCCTTCCTACAGCAAACTACTTTATATGTCCTCAGTTTAAGATTTACAAATTGAGGAAATGATCAACGAAATAAAGGGGGAGCTATTTTTCAGGTTATTCCACTTGTTCTCTTCTTCTGACGGAAAAGTTAGTCGCTTGAGCATAAAGATTTAAATTCAGTGATGCTTAATTAAGTGCTTACCACTACAAATTCATTATTATTTTTTTGCATGTTAGATAAGGAAGGACTGTGCTGCTTAGCTATATTGAAAGCGAGATCTCTTATCTCTTATGATGGCCGTTGTAGTGCAACCTTATAAGCATATAAATCCGGAACATATGACTAATGAAGAAGTGCAGCTATGAATTCCTCGCCGTTATTTTTGACTGCACGGGTCATTTAATTCAGTATGTTGCTCCCTTTGTTCCTCACTTCTTACCACCGTAGCGCTTTCAGTATTAGAAGGGGAAAATTTAGTTGTAGTTGAGACGGTCTCGGGAGGCAACAAGAGTCACTTTACAATTAAACAGCTACTACTCACAGACTTGAGTAAATATATACTAGCGCGACTCTCACCCACCAACGCTGGAGGCAGCCGCCGTAGGATCTGTATGGAACTCCCCCCATCCATAGATCTTCAACTTCGGCAATCAACCTGGCTGAATGACAGGCCTGCACCACATCAGTCACTGTTGAAGCACAAGCTGGCTCGCGGAACCTGCCGCTAAAAAATTAACATTCAAGACGGGACGGAAACTTAACGCTGCTGGTAAATTGGTTACAGAGTGTTATATTCGTCATGTTTTCTAAAGAACTGGAAATCTAATATTTAGTACGCGTGGACAGTATGTGAAACTATTGCAGTTTAAGAACAGCACGTTCGCGCTATCAGCCAGAAGCTACGGCAATTACAGTCACTGGCTTGAATGGATATCAGCGGCTGAGCTTGCTTGCAAGTCATAGGTTTGAGATTTGCTGTCTGACTTGGAATATATTTTCGCACTTCGTATACATGATTCGGGTCTTAAATATTACTGTAGAATATATGCTTTTATTCTGATGGAGTATTCACAAGTTTCAGGTAGTTCGTTAAAAATATGAAAATATTGAACCTGATTGTCTCTTATTGCAATTAGTTACAGAAAATATTGCTGTTAGCTCAAACTGTGGTCACTGTCTATTTTCCAGTGTAATCATTCGAACACTAGCAGTTTGCAAGTACACAAACTTCCAAACACCAATGAGTACATCAAGGTTATGGTGCCAGTCGTCTGTGAAGAGCAAGAAAGGCAATATAAAAACATTTTGGATCCCAGTTCTCTTTCCTCCCATACACACTGTGAAATCTGTGGCTAACGTAACGAATGGCTAAACTAAACACACTTTCTTACAAAAATAAAAAATATATAGTTCTTTGTACTTAATATGGTACACATTAGGAACTTGTCCAGAAATAAGTTGTTTTTCATGCCTAAGAGATGAAGCTATGGGTGATATAATTAGAACGAAGAGCTTCTGTGGACCTCGCATAACGAATTGTGCTTGCTTGAAATTAATTTTTCGATAGCATGGAAATAATCTAAGACTTTACGCCCTTCAAAGGTCGACGCACCCCCGGAGTATCTAGAAATTTTTCAAGTTACGTAACGCAGACAAATAAAATTTTTAGTGACGGCAAGTTCGAGTATCTATTTCTGTAATTCGAACTTTTCAATGTAAGTTACTACACATACCACTAATGTAAGTTACTACACATACCACTAATGTAAGTTACTACACATACCACTAATGTAAGTTACTACACATACCACTTAACTTATGTATCCGTTGTCCTTGTATATTCCTGCTGTCAAATTTTTTTCGAATATTAGTGATACCACTTCTTTTACCAGGGGACATTAATTTTAATCATTTTTGCTTTGATTGCAAATGATTCATTTTTTCTGTCAGCCTTCAATTACAATTGGTTTGTATTACTTGCATGCGGCAGGTACAGTTCTGTGCAAAAAACTAGCCTTGTATGTAGGTCGTGCGCAGCATAGGCTGCTCAGTACTTGGAAAAGTTAACTTTCGGATTCGAAACTACAGTCAAACTTCATTTTGCGTTACTGACTTTTGAACTTCCCATGCAGGACCAGAGCGTATTGATGCGACGAAGTTGATCAAGTGGGTCAATGGAAACTGATGATATATTCTAATTTATCAAAGTAATTGCTTGTGCAATGAAAGGAAGCAGTAGAAAAATGATAGTATTCAGCATGAGACTGGCAATATAGGAGATATTTCATTGGAATAAATATTTGGAGCGGGTCTACGTTGCACTGGATTTTTAATTGTTATAAAACGAGGTTTCATGACAGTTTGCTGTAGAGATTTTATATTGTTTGCAGACTGTCCATTTTATAATGTATGCCATTACTAAAGTGTTGAAGTTAGTACCGACTTTGTACTATAAGTATATATACTTATTTCTCAATTACCGGCACATGGGTTTCGTTTGGCATAGTGAATCGAAGCCAAGAAAAGCTTTTGAGCTTAAGTTTTTGGACAGATAAAGCGTTTCTCAATTGGACGTCTTCAGCCCAACCAATGTTGCTATTTACGATCAGCTGACTGATGCGCAAAGTGCTACTCTGTGGGTCCATACTATGGGACAGGTTGAGAAGACAATGCTCTAACTAAATCTTAAATTATTGGAAAGTGGGGCCATAGAACTTCGTCGCATGGAGGGCCTTAGAACTTCGTCGACCTTTTATGTTGAACGTTAATTGACCACACAGGGACGTAATGCATAATTTTTATTCCCTTATTGATATCACGAATTTTTTATTAACTATCCAAACAATGCTTGCTAGTTCTGAGAATTTTATTAATACCAGTGTGATACAAATTTTCCCTCCGAAGCTCTGCCAAGTTTTTCTCAGTCTTTGACTGAAAATAAATATAAGAAAAGAATTTTACTTTGTTTTACCGCACTGTAGCATCTCAGCTGGGGCACCTTTCTCTTCCTTGCCGTCTCATTCGATGCGTGGAAAATGTAATGTTCTTCCATTCATAAGACAATAGTGTAGGGCAGTCTTCACGTTGCACTCTACCCATAGAAAAACTGTTGCATAGCTTCGTCTTATTGAAAGTGAAGTTCCAAAGATTGCTTGGGTTTTCACGGATGTCAGAGACGTAACTTCCTGTACCGGTTGTGTTGCGCGAATATGACTGGAGGAAATGCTTGTTTCGTACCTGTTTCGCTTCACCGCCTTTGGGTGTTTAATTGTCTCAGCTTGCTTCCGTTGTATTAAGTGAACGTCGTTAGCAGGACTTCCTAGAATTTGAATGAGGTATTGAACTCCCGAAATTACTGATGGACCTTGACCAAGCCTTTTGTGATTCAAATAATATGTAAATATTTTTAGTACGTACATAATGTGTGTGCCTTGATTTCCACTGAAATCATAAGACTGACATACAGATGTTAAGGGATACGACTAAATTCACATGAGGAACCTCTGGTATACAGGGATATTGAGGCTATGCTGTATTGAAGACATGGATTTGGATTTTATCCTAAGTGCTACAATTTTTCTTCTTTCGCAACTGAATAAGAAGGTGATATTGATGTGGAGTATTGGAAATTCTTGAGATTTAAGTTTGGGTGCCGTAAATTTATATTTTATTTTAGACCGATAGTGTTGAGCGAAGGTTATTGACACGGAGAAAAGTATGTTCTGTACGATAAAAACACCTGGTTTCTTACCACTTACGAAGTAATATTTTATCTACAAAGCAATAATAATTAATCGTAAACGACACTGTTGTTCATCACAACGCTCATGTTCATCACAAACGACAATGTGCATTGACGCAAATTCAAATAACAAGGTAGTTTACAGTTAACTAATTTTGTTTAAGGGGTCGTTTACAAATTTTGGATTTTTTTTTATTAGTGCTCCGATCTTACTGAAATTTTCACATAATATGTAAAACTAAAAAAAAAACACTTTTTATTCGTGTAACTTTTTCCATTTAGGCCTTAGTTTTTTATACATATGTATATATATATAATATATATATATATTTTAAAAGAATAGAACTTATTCAATTTTTATGCTAGAATAAAAACAAAGACAGTTTTGGATTCCTTGAAAGATTCCCTACAACAACTACGTTTCGAAATTTTTGTTTTCTTTTCCGTTTTCTATTGACGTGAGATTTTAGATGGGTGACTGAAATAGTTCAGTCAACCATCTAAAATCTCACGTCAATAGAAAACGAAAAAGAAAGAAAAAATTATGAAACGTAATTGTT
>LQNS02277998.1:11185083-11205173 GCA_001587735.2 Parhyale hawaiensis
GACCAGTTTTTTCTCTCGATCACTTTCTTCTCAGCCCCTGAAACGAGGTAGTTACGGTAGAGCCTTGCCGTTCACTCTGCGGTTTTTCTTTACGGATGAGTCGAGTAGACTCTTACTCGTCTAAAAAAACGGTAATTCGTTAAGCGATTTTCCGCTCGATTTAAGATAGGCTACTCATTGAGCTTTTCCGCATTTGATATCAAAAGTTGGTGCTCGTTGAGCTTTTGACTCGTATTTTGAAGCGTGTGTTGATTGCAAATATGGTTGATGGAACGGCTGTATTTTTTTAGAATGAGCAATGCAATTTATGCAAGTAGTAAAGTACTTTTCTGTACTAAGTATACATGCAAAATTATGTTACTGTTGGCCGTTAAAATCAAGATGTTTAAATTTAGAAGCTTTTCTATGATAATGCAATAATAACTAAAGCACTCTGAGAGCGCATGCCTCCGCCAAGCAATCCAAAGGTAACGATTCACATGGGGGCTGAGACCACAATTTTCTTTGTATCAACACAAAAATCCACTCATTTGTGCCTTTTAACAGTCTTAACAGTTTTACTAATTGTTTTTGAAGATCAGTTCGTATTTTTTTTTTGAGTTATGCTTCTAACAGACATTTTGACAAACATTAGTCAAACTCACAAACAGCTCAACCAACCGAACATCACCAAAATTTAATTATTCATGTTTTTGAACGTTTCCAACTCCTGTAAATTTCGTAAAGAACCATTAACTTTTTGAGTTATTGTGTTAACAAGCATAAAATTGAAAACAACAACAAACTAACGAACGCAAAAAAAAAAGAAGATCACAAAAATTTGGTCATTAACTCTTCGTGGTATTCCTAACAACTCTTGTAAACTTCATGAAAATCGGCCCATAGCTTTTTGAGTTGTGGCATTCGGAAAAATGAAGCAGACTGGTAAACAAACAAACAATCAAACTAACGGATGAACGGATGTTCACTAAAAGTTAATTACATGTATTATGTAACATACCCAACAATTTCTGCAAATTTCGTCAAAATCCGTCCATAACTTTTTGAGTTATCTTGGTGACAGACAGAATAACAGACCTGACGAAAACATAACCTCCTTGGCGGAGGTACTTAATAAATTACCAGGTTAAATTTAGCATCATTAATTGAAATTGTTTCACTATGAACGATGACTGAAAATTCCTGCAGGCATCAGAAGAATAGTAATATCATATCAGATATTAGCACCGTAAGGGAGTCTACTAGCTATCAGAGGCGTTTTATTTTTATGAATTACTCCTGCACAACAACATTGGTCTGCTCTCCAGTGTTTGTGTAGTGGTTTATCCAACTCGATTGATTTCATACATCAAGCTCTATAGGCACTTCTTTCCTGAAGGCAGTTATTTCCTGGAGGCAATTCTTTCCTGGAGGCTGTTTTCCCTAGCTGGAGGCTATTTTTCTTACGTGTTGCCTAACGAACAGAGTAACGCGGCTCTTTGATTAACAACCCTTTGGCTCTGCAGCTCTTTTAGTTTAAAGAAATATTATCATTATTATAAAGTTTTAAATGCTTCAAATTTGTATAATCATTACGGTCACATCCAGGAATTTCAAGTAGTTACCTATGCGGGGTTTCAACTCATCAAAGAGCAGTAACATCGCATAAAAAAAAAAAAATAGACTACAGGGCTTCAAGAACTGCAAAACTTAGAAAGTCTGTAAAAATTTTGCGGTCGAAAACATTAAAAAGGACCAAAGGAGTGCAACGCCTAAAAACACTCGGGCGCTTTAAATATACAAGTAACTTTGCTATACATTTATATTTTGTTTTGCAGTTGGTTTGACTTTTTTCGAGTTATGCATTAATATATAAATCGCTTGGGTACTTGAATCACCACGTTATGTAGCTACTTGGGAATGGGCCTTTTGGTTCGTCTACTGCCGCCTATCTAATCTACTTGCTCGTATTTTGCACTACCTAGATAATGTAAATACCTGGAAAATAATTTAAATGGTTTCATGTTTGCCCTTCATATTTTCGTACAGTACACTAACCATACATATATGGCGTTGATTTAGATTGACGTTCCATGTCATATATATAGTGTTCCTACGGGAAATGGAAATTTGGTGCTGTGTATTAGTGTTGGAACCGGAACTGCTGAAATGAAGCTAATCTTATGCCTACTTGCTGTGACCTGTACGCAATGTTTCCGGCTATATTGTTACTGTAGACCACCTTCATTACCTGTCGACCGCTCTCATTTTATTATTTAAATTTTAATGTCTTTTCTAAGAATTATATGCGAGTGAGAACTGTCACAGGATAGGAGGCTACAGTTGTTTGCACGAGAATAGTATAACTATAACTGGTAATAGTATAATTGTGAAAGCAAAGCTGCTTTTTACTGTGCTTGTAGTAGTGAAGGAAGGAATTATCCACCATTCTACAAGAGTTTGTGATGTTGAGGGAAGTAGGTGATATAATTCTGCAAGTGATCTGCATAGATTATTTCAGCCTTTGTTTATACCAGCCGTTAAACTTGACCCGAGTACGTTGTGCATCCTTTTTAATTATTTTTAACATGCAACATTTCACTGAACCCCTAGCGTTCCAAGACGAGTTTTTTCGTGGTAGATTTTCTGAAAATTTCGACTTTGAAAAATGTCTGGTGGTATCGCGCGTCTGGCTGCTGGAATGGCGGTCAGTTTCAGCTTGAGTAAATGAAAATATATTGATATTGTAAGGACCAATTAAAACTTCGATCTCTCGTAGAAATAGTATCGTTTGATTCGTCGTTTTAGAAAATACGCCGTTCTTTATAGGGCGAAGAAAAAGGATCAATAAACGTGCTATTTCCACATTGAAATGCAGACGAATGAAATATTAGATTCAGCACGATCAATAATGTTGCAAACACCTACTATATAAAAAAGTTATACAAATGATACTCGACTGAAGGAAAAAAAAAAACGATTGGCACCGAAAAGAGAGCACGGGCCACAACAAGGAACTCGGGCTATGGTAAAGTGTACTCCGATGTAGGTTACTTGAATAGTGAAAGTGTCGGTGTAGCCGCGAGATGGTGGGAAGTTTCTGTGTTACTGGGTTAGACCTCGAAAGTGAAAGTGTATGCAAGAGATGCAGGACTTGGTTGGCTTGGATTGCTTAGGCAATGTAATCAATGTCACTAGCTGGGCGGCGTTGATTTATCGGCGGTAAAAGATTAGTGACAGTAGAACCCGTCCTTTCGTTACTGCTAAGCAGCAAGAATGTATGTAGTTCCTCGAAGTATTAGTTAGGATGAGGCTGACTTCAGTAGTGAAGGTGTTGATTAGCAAGTGCATGGCATTGCCAAAGACAGTTAAAATGATTGGCTGCGTGTCGAGATTTACACAGTGTCCAATAGCCTCATATGTATTGGCGCAATAACTGCACGGGCTTGAGAGGAATAAAAGTCGTCAAAATATCCGCTTATTTGGACGAATTGAAGTGTTGGGCAAGCTTACGGGCAACGGTTTGTCCTTGCATCAGAATTCAGTTAACTGAATAGAAGAGCTGTATTGGCGCTACAGAATAAGAATTTTAAGTTACTTAGGTAAGCATTGCAGAGCTTATCGACGCGGCCGCAGTATAGTCTGCTAATGTTTTTACGACTCATTGGCATTATTCTTGCAATATCTGACACCTTGCGAAAAGTTGTTCCGCCAGTAAAAAAAAAAACTTTTCATAGAAGTCTTTATGGACATAAAGGGTTTTTGTTCCTTGTCACACGTGGATCGAATGAGAAAGTTCAAGTTAATCTTTTCCTGTGTACCGTTAGACAATAGTAATTTTGTGGGCGTTACAAATAGTGCTACACCTGTCGAAAGTGGCGTTTAATTCAAGCACTAGCGGGCTAAAAGTTTTCCTTTTTGTTTTATTTTTTTGTTGAGCTACTGAAGCTCATTGTATTTGCATCCAAGTAAATATAATGTATGCAATCTAGGTAAATAATGCTACTTCTTAGACATCAAATTTCGACTTTCTGCTGCACTTCAACTGCCTCCCCAGGCAGGAATTTTCGACGGAACCACCGACGATTACGATTGGAAAAGGGCGGAGTTCATCTGTTATCAACGGCGATTATGTAATGTAACTAACCCTTTATGATCGGACTATGTCCATGGTTTCCAACCATAATTTTGAGTGGAAAGTTGCCCAGAATTATGGGCTATTGTCAACAATATTTTCATACACACCCAACCTTCATCCACCCATATTTGCCAATACCAAGTAATTTCTGGCGGGATCCCCACATACTGTGGAGAAGTTGTTAGAGATTACAGTGTGCGGAAATTACCCGATTTCATGTGTGAAAGAAATCGCTGTTGTATAAAATGCCGGGTGCGCCTTACTCTGGCATAGTTGTTTCAATAGAAAAGTGTGAAGAAGGTATTTGTACAAATTAGATCGCTGCAGCTTTCACTCTCCCAAGTCAGATGTTCGGACCGATGCTCGCGTAAAGTTAGAACCAATCTGTCCAGTTCACTCACGTCCCTGTACAATTTCTATAAGTCTGAGGAAAGATGGTGTCTACCTTAGTTGATATGAGGAAACTAAAGTCAATACTGTCTAAATTCCCAACGTCTAGGTCATCAGAGCTACCTAACACTTGTAAGGCAAGCTATTACATAAAAATTCAAGATTTTTTTTTGTAAAAATTGTATAAGACATAATTATCGCTGATAAAAACCTGAAAAGTTGAATCAAATAAACAGAAAAATATTATGACATACTTTATTAACTTCCAATGACAAGGAATGCGATAGATAGTTGAAGACAACTGACTATGGTATATTTACCGAAATGATGAGAAAATTTGAAAGCAAAATACAAAAATGTAGTAAAAAAAATAATCCTCGATATTATATCGTCGACATTTCTGCAACTCGATAAAACCAGGAAGAAAACGTGAAAACACGTATGATTCTCAAAATATGATAAGCTTTATTGCATACAAAGTTATCTTCACGAATATTATTTTAGTCCATAATGGTAACACTGTCATCATGTATAAAAAAGTACATAATCTTCCACGAATTACGAGAGAAAATCCACTCTCGATTGTGGGTGCGGAATTCCGATAATAATCTTCAATAATTAAGGATGGAAATCCAACCTTGATCGTATGTACCCAGTACCACCCAAAACCTTCGTTAATTCATGGTTGGAATGTCCTTTAAAATAATTTTGTAGGACAACCACTCACAATCGACTATATTATAAATTTTCCACCCATAAGCATGGGTTTTTCCCACGAAACTTCCTGTCTGATTCAAGTTTACAGCACCTTGGACTATTTATTGTCCACTCAATGGCTATTTACGCTTGCCTGGCATCACCTCCAGCTCTGCACAACACTCAATTTTGCAGAGTCATCTTCGTGCATCACCACCAATGTGCCCCGTTCTCTCGACGCATCACCATCACTGCACCACACTCTCATTTCTGTACATCACTACACAGCAGCACACTTTTCTCTAACCATCACTATATCACCTTGCTTCTCTCGATTTGAACCTTGGTTTTTAATTTTCTCTCGTGTTAACTCTCAAGCAGTGGCTCCCGACCTCCTTTCCTATGCCTGGTACCCCAAGAAGATTTTTAATAAGTACCTTCTTCTACCCCTATCAGACTTAATATTTCATATTATGATAAAGACTAAAATTTCTATCAAGTTTGCGCAAGAGATCTCATATGAATTGCATATTTCAATATTTCGCACTCTTATAATAGCGTTTTGCTCCTCCTGGAGGTGCGAAGACCCTCGTCCCCCAGTTGTTCCAAAGTATTGTAAAACATCAAAGTTATCTGGGATCTAACATAATCGCAGTTTTCATATCAAATAATTATGAGCTTGTTGACTTGTTTAAAATGCTTTGTTAATATTTAGGCACACATATTCTCACAGCTTAAGTTCCTGAATTACATAATGATAACACCATCCATACTAGACAATAATTGAGCATTCTTAATTATTTGGTATTATTTAATTGCTCCCTATGTTTTATTAGGGTTAATATGTATTAATACCTCAATTCATAGTGCTAGCTGGGGCGCTGCACCCTCGGTGGCGACATCTCGTACCTATATGAGGCGATCAATGAGTTTCTATTGCTTATTTTTACTGATATACATCCAGAAATATGGTAGTATTAAAGTTGTATGCAGTCTTCTTCCTTTCCACACAATGATCACATCTCCCACATCTCTGCACGACGAGACAATAAATATTTTCTCTACCTTTCCACTGCACATTACCATCAGCACATCTCATCTGTTTGCACACCAAAGACGCCACCATATTTACTCACGAGCCCAACAGCAGGTACTGGAAACTATCGCCATATTTGTGACGCCTGCGAACGGCCGCGTCATGCTTGCTGTTGTTGACACTCGTCCAGCGTACGCGGCTGTGTGGAGAGCCATTTGGCCTCTCGTTTTTGCCCTTGAGTTCTTTCTTTCGTCGGATATGTTCATGTACTTACTTGTTTGATCCGTTCCTGTATTTGTTTTTATGGCCTCTATATAAATTTATAGGCATTTTCTTTTTTCTTCGTGTGCTTGTGGTGGTTTCTCGTTTCCTCCGCCAAGGAGGTTACGTTTTTGTCGAGATTGTTTTGTCGAGATTTCTTCGTGAAATTTAGAAGAATTGTTAGAAATTTTAAAAGGCACAAATGACCAACTTTTGATGATGGTTGGTTTGTCCGTTTAACGAATGTTTGTAAAAATGTTCGTCAGAACCTAACTAAAAAAGTGACGGACGGATCGTGAAGAAAGTTACAGAAGCTGTTAATATTGTAAACTGGCACAAGTAACCAAATTTTCATGGTTATAAAAAGTAAATTCTGGTTTCAGGACCTACTTTACTTTTTCGCTAACATTGCGTCGCTTGGCGGAGGTATGCGCTCTCAGAGTGCTCTAGTTGTCTATGTTTCTGTATTTCTTTCTGTAAATGTTTTTGTACCTGCTCTTCGAGGAATATGCATTCTTTTAGTTTCTGTTCTTATGCTCCACCCGACCAAACGTTTATCGCGCGCTGAAAAATGTAGTGATAATTTAAACATTATGTTATCGATTTCTTCCCAACATGTTTGAAGGAAGAGGATAGACAACAATTGTTGCGTTCAGTAACACTGGTAGTCAATATAACACCTGCTCTCCCTGCGACAACAAGCTTGAATAATCCCGCTGGAAAAAACAGACTGTAAACAAACCTGCGCCTTTAACAAAGGGCAGGTTATAGCTTTGCACCGGGCTGGGACATGCGCCTCTGAAGTGTCTCAAACCACGGCCATGGACCTTTGGACTGTCTAAAGAATAATTGTACATTGAAAGAAAGATGGTGCAATGCAGTCATTTGTAGGTAACAGTGATAGAACAACAATTCCAAATGTTCGCAGTAGGTGGTCTTTGGTGCGATTGGTGAATGCAAACCTGCAGAAAAGTGTTCAGCAGCTCACTAGCATGCTCTGGGAAGGGACTAGTAAAATTTCTGCTCGAACTGTATGCGCCGAGGGCTGAAAGAAATACGTTTAAAAATGTGGCCGTCTCCAAGAAACCATTGATCGGGGAGGAAAATCGAACGAAACGGCTCCAATTTGCTGTGGACCACAGAAACTGGACTTTAGAGCAATTAATGGAATCACGTCTTATGGTGGAATCAATAGATGTTTACCTTAGCCCAGAAAGATGACAGAGTTACTGCCAAAACATGCTAAAAGCAGTTCAGCGACAAGCTGGCAGGCAGGCAGTTTCTAAAAAGCACGGAATGCATTGGAACGCGCACACCGAACAGCGGCAGCGGCCTGCTCAACTGTCGCTGTTCGGTGTGCGCGCTCCAATGCATTCCGTGCTCTTCAAATACTGCCAGCCTGCCTGCCGACCAGCCTCTCGCTGAACTGCTGTTGGTATGTTGGGAACTCATAAAACTTTGAATCTATCATGCATCGCTTCTACAGTTCAGGCTTTCGAGGGCAGTGTACTGGTTTGGGGATGCTTCCTATAGTCTGGTGACGATCGATAACCTTGTGCAACAAATATGTGACATTTTAGGATTATTTGTACATCCTAGGCCACCAAGTACACCCGTATAGGGATTTATATTCCCCTGGTGGTTCTGTAAAACGTTGTCGTAAAACGACAACACTCGCATCCGACAGTGTAGTGAAATGTAGTATTCAGGAATTATGAGGGATTAATCTCTCATGTGGATTAGTCTCCATAGTCTGCTGAGTAAAACCCTTTCCAGAAATTGTGGGACCAACTGGGCAGCTGGGAGCCTCAAAACCTTTTCTTTTTGCATTGGAAGATCCTATTTACTTGTACTTGGACAAATGTTCGCATAGACTGTTTTCAAATTCTTGTACATGGTACGCCTTGTAGAGTGAAAGCTGTAAACGATGCAAAAGGTCGTCCAATTTGCTATTATAAGCTTGATCACTTGCATTACACCCTGCATTTCTCCAGTTTGAGACATACTTTTTAACAGTCTAGTGAATATTCCTGAGTTCACTCAATATATAACAATAAAATCAAATACATAAGAATATTTGATTTTTGATTTTTAAGTTTTTTGAATAAATAGAAAACAATCGCCAACACTGGTTTATAGTTATGTTTCTCTCTTTTCTCGCCGTACCATACTACGGATGAGTGAAAAGCATTATCGAGCCTCCAGTCAATGATATACTCTTCATTGTAGTGTAGCCGTAAGTTCCGTCATTTCTGCAAAAAAAATAAATAAAATAAAAATAAATGAATAAAATAAAAAGTGATAGGTGCTTAAGCAAATAAATACGATAGTAACAGACTATATAAAGATGATTTGTTGATTGTTGATGCCAGAGATAGCTCTGTAAGACTCGGTAATTTTCATTCATGTAATTTCTCTTATTTTTTCTAAGTGCCTCTTATCTTCGTTTCTCTTCCTATATTATTTACCAGATACCTCCCAGTATTTCCTCTTCGAATCAATTCTCGTATTTTTCTTCTGTGTATCTCCTTGAATATTCTCTTCGTACCCATATAATATATGATCGTATTGTTCTTGGAAAACCTCCCTGTTTGTTCGCTTTGCACCGTTCCCATATTTGTCTTGGTGCACCTCCTTGTATGTTCTCTTTGTATATGTTCCCGTATTTTTTCTCGGTATATACCTCTTTTTTTTCTCTTGGCGTAAGTTCCTGTGTTTTTTATTTGTACTGTACGTACAGGTCTTGATGGCACTCCCCTGTTTATTTGTTTACATTGGATGACTCGTAGGGAAGTTTTCCAATTAGTCACATTAGAACTCGTACGAGACGAATGCAGTAACCCCGTCAATTTCACTGAAGCAGTTAACGTAATTGTTATGGGGGAAGTGCACTCATGCCAGTGGCCTAATTAACTGGCGGCAGACGATGGCTGTTGGACTGCACTCTATGCACTATACGCTCCAAGTTTTGGGAGGCGAGACGGATCCCCCGCAGTAGCTCTCGTTGTCGGCTGCTTATACGAACCACAGTATTTGTCCATTGTAATGCTACTAATTATGCTTTAAATAAAGTGCAGTATTCACAAAATTAGAGAGAAAAGGCGCACAACAATACAACTGCTTCATTCATGGCTTGGTAAACATGTTCGCGCCTTAATATTTCTATCCGCATGCATGTGCGCTTGATGAGCAGAAAAGGGTAAATTGATTCTCAATAAAATATAGGCAAGGTGCCATCTCCTACTACAAGCTATGTTCTACCTTTTGTATGTACTATATTTCTATGCTAAACAAACTGTTGTTGCTGTGCAGTGTTCTCACGGATGTCCGTTTGTGGTTCAAGCTACATTCTTCCTGTTAAGTTTATAGGTAAATAAACTGTTGTTACTTGGTGCTGCAGGGTGTATTGTATTCAAGGAAGTCTGTTTTGCACTAAAGCCATTTCCTGTTTGCTAAATGCATTAGTCAACAAAACAAGTGTGACTTCTTAGAGCATGTTGTGCTCGAGGAAATTCATTTTGTACTGGGGTTAGTTCCTACTTGCTAAATATACTAGTGACAAACTGGTGTTATATTTGAGTGCTTGTTGCGTTCAAGGAAATCCGCTTCATATAAAATTATATGTGCCCGATAATTGTTCAAGAAGTAAAATATAAATATTCATAATGTCCGTGCAATGAAAGACGACAATATACCAACTGATCGGCATCATCGATTGGAAATAGGCTAATTTTATTAGTTATAACTCAAAATCTTAACTTCATTTATGATAGTCAGTTTTGCTGCTTTGGGTCAATAATTACAGTAAGTCGCAGGTGTTAAGCCCAAACTGATCACTCCCAAGACAGCTTCACGAATAAACCTGCACAGTCCTGCTTCCTCACTAATGAGTACGAAGCCGTGTCAAGGATGATGGGATTGGCATTAATTTGACCCTTCATATTGCATTCAGAGCCGAGAAACCAACGCATAAAACAAAAGTTCCGGTGAAGCTTTAGCTGATGATATTAAAGTGTTTCCGATTGGCTCAGCAACGTCGAGTCGACGTAGGCCCATTGGACTTGCTGGGATTTTCAGGCAGGAGCGTTAGTTTCTTTGCCATAAATCGCATTTATGGATGTTAAACACAACCGGAGTACGCGTGAGACGGCTGCGATCTCCATTTTACCCGGCAAGATTAAGTTTGATGAAATCTCGAGAGTAATCGGTTAAGGGTTAATGCCCGACCTCTAATTCAACTTTCCGAAGTCAGTGCAGCTGGACCTTTTGGATAAGTCAGGCCTGGGGGGGGGGGGGTCACCTTCACTGCACCAATCGATGACGCCTTAGCTTAGTTAGACGGAACTGTCCAGAAGACAACAGACTCTTCTAGTCATCGGGATCATCTGCGCGTAAAAACTTGGAAAGAAAAAAAAAAAAAAATGAAATAAAATAAAAAAAAAAATTTCTCACACTTGGTACATTCTTCAGACTTTAAGACTACCTTACTGAGTGAGCTGGTACATTTGATTATAAAAACTGGAAGACTATTGGACACTGGTCGCCAGCTTTGTATCATGGCTCTACCTAGCCCTAACCACAGTGTTCTGCTAGATCAAGTGCACCGCTCTATGCTGATGAGATGCGGCAATTCGGGGAGAATCCTGCCTTCAGGACTGCTTCAAGTTTAGGGTGACTTTTTTCACCGGCTAAACCATGGCTGCAGTGTCTAATTCCCCGTTTTTTAACATTGCTTCGCCGTAAGGTTTCAAGGCTGAGGGACGGCTTGCTTCACAGGACGAGCTCTGGAGTGATGTTTACTGCTGGTAAAGCATATTTTGTGTTATTTATTTTTTTTCGTTTATTCCCCGTATAGCTTGTAGGCTGGGATATAGTTCAGATCGTAGCACTAGGTATAAAGTATTATTTTAATACGGCAGTTTACTGCGCGCTCTGCTCTGTTGCTGTTTTGACGTAGAGTTTCAATTAGGACTAAGCAATGATTTCTAAGATCGTGGTATTTTCAAAGTACAGTGATGTTGGGGGACAGTATATTGTTCTTACTGGCTCTTTGCCTTAAGGTTTCGAGGCTGTATTATAGCGTTTATCATAGGAAGAAAATGCTGTTGTAACTTCTGGCCTCGGTAATTCTTTTTGGCCACTGTAATTATATTTCTTTTTGACATGACGTCATTGTGAAGCCTCAGCGCTGTTACATGAATTGAGTCATAGAAGGCGTGTGACATAAACTGCATTATCTTTCGGGATCCGAGGTTCGTTTCCTAGCCTCGGAGATATTTTGCAATGCTCAAGATTGCAGTATTAGTGTTTGCAGCATACACAGTCTACTATGCGGATGTGAACCTAACAAGCTATATGGACGGTTGGGGGTTGCATTTGTCGACTGAGTCTTCGCTTATGATGCTATCGCTCGGATAGTCTCTAGTCGACTGCAGCCGTCTACTTCTCTGGGCTTCTTCATCTGCGGCGCGATCCAGTGCGTGTGGATTTCCTACAGAAGTGGGCAGTCAAGGTGACCTTATTTTTTACCTGCAGCAAAGCTTCGGGAGTACCGGTATTTTAGGGTCTTCCTTTACTACAATTATTATTACCGACGAGCACAACGGAGAGCGGTGATAATGTTGTCGTTGAAGATTTAACTATATTTATTTGTTTGGAAATTTGTTTTTCTGCCCACCCAAAGAGAGGAAAAGGAGTTGAGCAATGTTCATAATTTTTTTTTCAGGAAGTCAGGTGGGTTGACTTAGGTGTCTAAAATTTTAAAACTCTAGATTTAGCTGGCCATAAAAAATGATGGTGTTGAGATTTGCCCCCACTGAGGGTGAGGGTTTTACGCCACGACGAGTTCTAGATGATGTGCTGGGTTCGTCTCACAGTTTCAAAGTCACCGGAGCCGGCATTCCCTTTAATGGAAACAAAAAAAAAAAAAAAAAAAAACTACGGCGTAGCGGTGAAGCAGCCCACCAAACATTGTGAGGGCGCGTTCGAGTGGACGCCGAAATTGAGCCTTCAAGGCCTTGACTTGTCCGAAACTTTGAACAGAAGCTTAGATAGCTGACAGTAGACGGACCAACAGGCCCATTCCCGAAGAAGAGTCGGAACTGACGCTCCAGCCTTCTATGAGCTATTGCCATTATATCAGATAATGTAAATATCTCTGGCTGAGGAGAAAGAGAAGCAGTAAGAGGAAAACATATAAAAAAACTATGCTAATCCTAGATAGTGACTATGCAAACGCAATTAGCTGTTGCAGACCATCGGGGACTCAGAGAAGTTTGTTTATTTCAGGCATGATGGGTAATGGTTTAAGGTGGCCTTTGAAGCTTTGGCCTTTCCCATACCGCACAGCATCTCTTCATTCCATTACCTAATCCTGCCGTCCCAGCGGTAAAAACGCTAGTAGGTAAATGCCAGGTATAGGGCGCTGTGCACTGAAGGGTCAACATTTTGCTCATAAAAACTTAGTTCGTTCAACTAATTAAGTAGCTACATGGTGTGGGTAGTCTACTAGGAAGATAATTGGAAGATGCATTACATCAACATGGTGGGTGAATTTATTCTTTTCTCCCTTTCTTCCTCAGATGTCAAACTGATTTCATCATAATAGTAATAGCTCACAGAGGGCCGGGGCGTGAGTCCTGGCCTCTCTCTGGGGTCGGGCCTGTTGGTCCACTGCCAGCTATATCGAATCTCAATTTAATTATATGAAAATGCACGGAACTTGAGGGAGCCAAATTCATCTCACTGAGAGTTAAAACAAATTATTCCTTCGACGCGAGGATATTTTCTTATCCAAACTAAGCTCGCAAGACTTCATCATACTGGTCAGCTAACGCGCAATTATACGGCTGGCTATAGTTATTAGAATGTAATATTGCACGCGCAGACGACGCCAACGTTCTTACACGGTCCATGCAGCGCTTCGTTCTTGATTGATCTGACAGGAGAGCTAACCTCCGCTACACGCCTGTTAATTGTGGTCGGTGAATTCTAAAACCGGTTAGATGGTCTCACTATGCGACAGTATAGCTTCTCGGAGTTCTTCTCTGCATTGTGAAATTTGTTATCAATGACTCTAGTACTTTCCTTGGCCAATTCATCATGAATTTAATTTACGTTGTCAAAGGCAGTTTATCAGGGTTGTTAATCACTTATTTTAAAGTGTTATATAACTATAATGTTTCTTTTCTGATAATCCCACATAGGCCTGCATCCTCTATACCATCAGCATTTTCCCTTACATCCGATGTGTGCAATCCTTGCATAGCGAGCGCACTGCTGCAATTATTTTCTTCAAATTGAAACCAAACTTCAATATTGTGGTAGTGACACAGCTGTGCTTTAGCCCCTCAAGTTCAGCTCGTCTTGGTTGACACAAAGGAAGAATTAATTAGGAAGTAGCATCTATTTTACTCAGTCTGCTCTATGAAATAAATTCTCTCAGATGCGTATTCCATGCGTAATGCTCAATTACTCATCAAGCGGCACGGATACGGACAAAAATCAACATAATTTTGATGCTTTGTTCCTCATAAACTGTATTTACACATCGTCTACCTAGCGAGTGCTTCTCAGATTGACCAGAAGATTTGTCTATATGAGACACAGCCTTGTATTGGTTCTCACATAAATAAACTACTGTAGAGTCCTCTCGGAAATCCGCACCACGCATCATACCAGAATGTCACACGAAGTATTATTATTTAAAACACAACAGACTGGTGACGTGAAAACGGGGGAAACTTCATAAGGTTATCAACCCCCCCTCAACCAGCCCAGCAAAAGAAGAAAAAAATAGAGAAAATTAAAAATGACGGAATCACTATGTTTACAAAGAGTTTAAAGCTGCCAATATACCACCACCAACAAAGGCAGAGCCATCAAGAATTCATAACTGTGACTGGGTCCCAAACAGGTATGTAGCGGATACCCGTGATAATGTTGCCAAGACCTGCTCACCTTCGATTTTCTACAGTATACTAAAACTTGTATTATCAATCCACAAACATCAGTGCTGGCCCTAGCACAGAGTTAGTATGAGGCAATCATAGTGGATATGTGATTGCCTCTACATCCAGCGTCACTGGTGGAGGATATGTTAAGAATGATGCTCCTGTATATCGTATTTCGTTATTTTTGGTTAAATATTCGCCAGCGTGAGTAGCCATCACGTCCATAGGTCGACGGCCAACTGGAATAATTCTCGCGCAGCCGTGCCAGGTTTTTGTTGAGTACGTGTGAAGTATGCGACCAACCTGACATTCAGGCGTAATATGCGTGCCTGTAATTTGGTCATCGGCATCTTTTCTAGCTAAACCGAACTCCTATCCCAACCTATTCTTACTTAGCTTAATACATACATACTTTTTGGTAGGCCATATACTCGTCGCGACCGTTCCTTTTACTACGCTGCTATGTTAACCCTTTCTGTTTGACTTTCTCATAGGACCAGCTCTATTTAAGATGTTGTATACAATGTACATAGACCACGCTATAAGACAACGTACAGTATTAACGTCTCCGGGCAGGTCCAAGAGACATTTTGCTTCCTTTGCTTATTGCCGCCGGTTGGCTCGTAGATTCCTACCTCCGTAAACTAGTAGATTACATTTTGACCGCTGGTTAGATAGCTCCAGAAAAATGGCCACAAAGGCGAATTTTGATTCAGCCGCTCCAACTCAATCGTTCCTCTACCAGGTCGTAGTTATCGCTATCTGGTGATTTAAGCAGTTTCAGTGAAACGTACACATAAAATGGTCCAATATTTCATTCAGTCCCAGCAACTAATTTCCTTGTGAACTCGTAGATTGTGACCCGTGATTGAACCGCTTCAGAAAAGTGGGCATAAAGAAGGCGCCGCTTCAACTGGCAACGCCGCCGACCAAAAGAGATCATTAGGTACAAAGGAGCGTGAGCGGAGATGGCCGCCGGTGTTGCGCAGCACCACCGCAATTGGTAACGTTAACGCAGCAACAACAAGGAAGGAGAAAGTGAATCTGCCACCTCATGTTCGTCTGCTCTTACGTCATGGAATGAGTGTTCTTTTTTGGGTATGGCAGCACGCGGCGGTGATGTGGTATGTGCGTTTGCCACCCGGTGATACATAGTTGGTTTCCTGACGTGACGCGCGTCCCACTTGGGCAACACGTATGGTTGCCCTGGAGAATCATTGATTCTTGCGAACGTGATATTCTTATTCTGATTGCAGGGGTTGCAGGCACGGAAAAGTTACCAAATTCGTTGTCCCATGAGAGTGCAAATGCTAATTTCGTAATAGTGTCATCGATTGGTAGGCGACGTTAAGCCCAGTATAGACTTAACTTGTCCAAAACTTCAGCCAGGTGCCATGATTTCAATACACTGAGTCGGGTTTCACGCATTAACGTTGAATTTATCGTCTTAAGACTTTCAAAAACTCGGTCTTGCTGCAAAAAATGAAGTTTTCAATCGTTATGAGCTCACTAGGGTAACTTCTAAATCCCTTTTTACAATACCAAGTGGAAAAAGCAACGCTCCTGGCTGAAGTTCCAGAGGAGACAAGCCTTTTTGGCTTTAGTATACTAAGACGAGCTCATCGACGACGATATCTTTAATCAATCAAATAATACCTTTACCGTATCGTCCATGTACTTCACGGCTCGGCAATTTGTAAAGAAGACCACCCACTTCGCAGCATATTCAGTCCTGTACATAACAAGTGTCTGCCACTGTTACTGCAGCTGGCAGATCTGGTGTTGCTGGGGGCAACTGTCCGAATCTAAATACATGAGTTTATGCCTCAGGCCTAGTACTGCAATCTTTCGTTAGCAAAGAAGATAATTTATACTTATAGACACCGATAAAACTTGAAATAAATACTGTATTCGAGGGAATCGTGAGTTTGAAGAGCACGCCGAGAGCGCACACCCCCGCCAAGCAGCACAATGGTAAAAAATTAAATAAAATAGGCTAGTCCTGAACCGTGGATTTCCTTCGGTTCGTCATTAAAATTAAATCTTCTGCTTCCCGTAGCATTTCTATCGATGCCTATAAATTTTAAGAAGATCCATTCATAACTTTTTGTGTTATGTTGCTAACCGACGGACCGAGTGACAAAGAATACGCTTGTAAACACATAACCTCCTTGGCGGAAGTAATAAAATAAATTAACTATATTGTATATCTTAATTCATTTAGATGCCACAGGTCACCGCCCTCCCCCCCCCCCCCCCCNTGTTGTCGTCCGGTCCGCTAGCGTTTCACTGTCGTGTTTTGACTATATGAGTTTGAGTAAATAGCAATTTCACTAGTACCTCAATATCTGTCTGCTTAAATTGCAATAGCATTAACGATCGAAGACCTCCAGTTATGCAAAAAGAGAACTGGACTTGATTTATAAAAACTATTGTCATCACAAATTGTTTTCCTTTTATTTGCAGCAAAAGTTTTGCCTTGCAGGAGCCGGCGTGAAATGCAAATTTCACTTGTGGAACAAGAAAATGTGTCAAGATCAATAAAATAATCATTTATTTGTACGTTTAAGTAACCACAAAGATGTTTGCAAATTAATTTTTTCAATGTTGGCTTCGTCGTTTCGAGAGGAGCATAAACGTGCTATGTAAAGCCCGAACAACCTTCACTAATGAAAACCGGTGAGTTTGACATGATTTTAAAAGCATTAAAGTGCAAGGACACTTGAGTAGGCCAAATGTTCCTTATAGCGTGGAGCTTATTCTTATCTTTACATAGTCTAAATTAATCATCATTTCTCACAGGAATAACACTTGTTATGGTACCAGTTCTTGCCGCACTCATTTCTAAGGGGTTACACAATTTTTTTTACCGATGTAGCGAGAGAATATGTAGATGTGTTCCTACTATTATGGAGCTTAGGCAACTAGAACAGGCAAAGAAACAGAAACAATTTAATGATTTTTCTGTGTACATATCGTTCTTATTTGGCGTTTATTGTACGGCATCGGTGAAAATTGTGTATTATTCTGAGAATTCAAGAACATCTCACCCATTCATGTTACTTCAGAAGATTATTTCTAAACCACGAGAACCGGTTATGGGGACGCAACCGCTGCGCAAAGTAAGAAAAAAAAAATCTTCTTGGGCGTCTCCAGTTTTGGAGTTGTTCGTCCACAGACAGAATATGTGTACTGTTTTGGCCCCATGAGTGCCAGTGTTTATTGTAGGATTTATAATTATTACAAAGTCTACCATGCTCGACAGGTTGTAGAGCGTCTTCCTCGGTACATCTGTACAACATCCGGTATCATAGTCGCATCTTCCTATGATATAATCTTTCTAAATTTTGCAAAATCTTAAGAGTCAAATTTACCAGCTTAGAGCCTCCCACCCGAAGAGGAGATAAACAGCGAAACGAGCGTTGTGGGTAACCAACTTTCTTCAACTACTTCTCAACTAAAGCTAGAATACATATACCGGGGTTATCGAAAGTCCTGTAACACCTTACATTATAGTAAATACTATGTTACTGTTAGAAAGTTAACCACATTGTTGTACATTAAATTAATCCTAAAGCGGTCAAAAACGGGGGACGGAAAAGCCTACGACGTCTTAAGAAACATTTCTTATGTGGTTTAACGATCCAAAGGCGTTTCGAGAGAAGCGCGCCTTTTGAATGATTTGAAGAACCACGGAAGCCGAACTATAATTTTTTCCGACGAGAAGACGTTTGTGGTTGATCCAGTCTTCAACAAGCCGAACGACCGTATCGTAATTTTCGGGAAAGACGTTTCAGGCATCCGTCAAGTGTCAGCGACTAAGCATCCAGCGTCTGTGATGCTGTTGGGCGTCGTAGGATCGACTGGAGAAAAGATGCTTTCAGTGTGGTTTGATGAGGGTTATCGGCTGAATTCCCAGGATTACAAAGGCATTTTAGCTGAAAAAGTACTCCCATGGATCAGAAAAATCACTAAAAGTGGCGACTACGTCTTTCAGCAGGACGGGGCTCCTGCACAGTGCACACACTTCTGAATGTCGAGCAACATTGGTTGGAGGCCAACATATCCTCGCGAAAAGATTTCTGGCCCCTTCAGTCGCCTGACCTTAACCAACTCAATTATAGTATTTGGACGCATGTCGAGAAGAAAGCCTGCCAAGTTCGCAACAGCAACGCAGATGATTTGAAGGCCTGTATGGGCATCAAGTTTGTAAGGGCTTTCGGCCGCGATTGGAGCCCGTTATTGCTGCGAAAGGTACCCATATCGAATGATTTGCGACTTTTATCCATAATAAATATATGTGAAACAATTATGGTTTTCAGATACCTGAAATTTTAGTTTTATATATGTTTGAACAAGAAACGACGAAGTGTAACAGGACGATTGTAAATCCCGGTATATTTAAATTTAAATTGATACATGTTTCACAACTTAACAAAAACCTTGTAAAGTTTCCTTTCCAACAGAGAATTTTAAAGATTGGATAGTTGCGTTACCGTCAGAGTTTTCGGAGAAAGAAACAACGCACTGCTGCTTATACTCAAAGCTAGGCATAGATACCTGAAAATGTATCTGGATACTAGATACTACAGTATGTTACCTTTGATTGCAGATAGATTGGCTCATTTGTATGTTTGACTTATGTTTGTCATCATGTTTGTTAGCAGCATAACTCAAACAGTTATGAAAGGCTCTCGAAAAATATTGCAGAAACTGTAAATACTATTAAAAGGCCCGAATAATTGGATTTTAGAGTTGATACAAAAGAAATAATGGTTTCAGAGCCAATTTGAATTTTTCGTTACCGTTGCCTTACTTGGCGGAGGTATGCGCTCTCAGAGGGCTCTATTTTTTTTTTTAATTTTCAAGTAATATTTTAACTTGATCAGTAGTTCATTTTTGTCTTTTGTTGCTTCAGAGATGAGACTGAACTGAAGGAGTTTACCACGGGATGACACTGCACTCTGTCAGACCGCTATTCACATGTCACATGTTCAAACGTCAGCCAGCTGTACGAATTACGGGTCAACGTGTACATAACTCAAAACAATTGTCAATTGATTGTCTTTGTGTACCAGTTTGAGTTCGCGTTCATAACCAATATATGCGTTCTATGTAATTGAGTTAATTTTTCTATAATTTTTTTCCTGCCATCTGTTGGGATAAAAAAAAAAAAAAATAGTCCCGAGTTGATACTTTCACATGTTGATCGAACATAGCTATTATTTAACCCTATCTGTTACCCATTTTTTCAGCCGCTTGCATTCCAAGGTGAGAAAAATTTTACCGCCCTCTAAAAATGCTCATAATTTCATCATTATCCGAGTTTCTTTCTTCAGTCTTTACGTCATTTATTGAACTATTCTTTTCCCTCTTTCATAAAAACTATAATATATATATATATTATAATATTACATAAAACATAAATATATAATAATATAAGAGTAGTTTTAACGTCAAGTAAATTCGCATAGAAGAAAATATCACAGGACAGTACGGGGTGCTTGCTACCCAGTCGGAAATTATGGTTGTGATTATAGTAGAACAACTATGATTATGGTCGAGACTTTGGTTGTTTATTATCGATTTATCCTCCATATTCAACCATTTATGGGGTGCAGTATGGTAGAGATATGTC
>LQNS02277998.1:11209764-11263279 GCA_001587735.2 Parhyale hawaiensis
GAAAGAGTGCGCTCCGCACGCAGCACGAGTCTCTCTCCCAAACACCTTGAGGGCAGGGAGAGAAGAATACAACCAATGCCTCTCATTATTGTACACTTTATAAAACATACATAGCTCAGCCACTCCTCTCCTGTGGGACAGGTTCACTAGATCATTATCAGCACACAGCCTGCTGGCTGAACACTGAGTTCTCTGTCGCCTTCAATAAAACTTGCATATATATATATATATTTATCAACTTATCATCCATACTTCCGAAAGTTTTCTAGCGACATTCTTAACACAATTTTTTATACGACACAAAAAGCAGTTAAATTTTCGGTTAAATCTGTTTCCTCTGCAGGTATCACTAGGCAAATTACGGATATTTCTTGTACTTTGGTGTGAACTAAAATTCAGAAAACAGTGCACTTCTCTGTTATTTCTTGGGATCTGTTGGATATACTTAAATGTTGGTTAACGCGAGAATTGTAATGCTGTCCAGTGCCGCAAACATAAGAAGTGGCGCAGCTTCTGCATTAAATCCGTAGACAACGCTGAAAAGAAGAGGAGTGGGAGCTTTGTCTCTGAACTTTCGATAGGATCCAATGGTAAATGTATTTTTGTAAGGGAAACTAAAGTTTATATACCGTTAGGCTTCAGAGAGGAAAGTTTTTAGAGAGTTGACTGTATCGGCAGTGGTTTTACTGTAGTATGGAAGGGAGTGGGAAAAGTCTAATATACGAACAGTAGGTTGGTAATATCGGGATCAAATAGTTTGTCCAGAAATAGTTTACAATAATGTTCAAAAAGATGGTGTGGATAACAGTTATTAATGAAAAATGTTCGAAGAAAATCAATTTCATTTGAAAATTCTAGGTGAGAGTAGAATAAGTGGTAAGTCCTATGATATGATTGTATTTTGTTTAAATTGATCGTAAATTCTTCGTGGCTGAAGAAACTGGTTCCATGGCTCGAAGATGTTGGTTTCCTAAAGACTCTAGGGGTCAGTATTTAGTCCTGGTTTCTAACCTGAATGTATAGTAATGCCATTGAATGGTTTGATTAGTTCTCAGCAGTGAACTTTATGTTGGGATGTATACTATTTAGACATTGTAGAATTAAGTCTAAATCAGTTGGGTCTTTGAAAATAGAAAAAGTGTCATCCTCATAACTTTTATAATGGATGGGTTTGAAAGTACTCGGGCCGTCGTTGAGCTACAGTCAACTTTCTAAAAGTTTTCCTCTTTGAAACTTACATACGTGTAAACTTCAAGTTCTCTAACAAAATCGTATTTATCATAGGATCCTATGGTTAATTCAAAGATAAATTTCCCACACTACTTTTGTCCAACGTTATCTACGGATTTCAATGCAGAAGCTGTGATGCTTCGTATGTGGGCAGTACCGGACAACATCGCATAGCCCGCGTTCACCAACGTTTAGGTACATCCAGCAAAATAGGTTTATCACTTGTTAAACCTAACCATTCAGCTCCTCGCCTTCATGCTGAACAAAAACCACTATCCTTTTATCAGGAAAGACTTGTCTATCATACCGTAGACTTGTTCAACCCAATAGAACACACAGCTTTAGAATTTCTCTACTTCCTTAAAAGAAAACCTAACCTCAATGTAATACCTACAGCTGTACCGCTTATTACAATCCATAATTGACCTTTTCTTCCCACTATACAAGCTCTGATCCCTCTGCACAGCGACTGTACTAAGACTGCTGCTTTCAAATCGTCCGACTGCGCAAGAATCGACATTAGAACCATTTCACTACTCCCTCTGACTACATTTTCTGCCCCTTGCTAGTTAAAGGAAATGAATTATTCCTTCTTTTCTTAAACTTTTCCATTTATTATTTTACATTCTGAAGATGGGATTAAACATCCCGAAACGTTAATATTTTTTTAATTTGTCGCCATTTTTATTTTTTTTACGAAGCTAAGAGAAAAATGCAGGGTGTCTTGCTATTATATATACATCTATTTCTACCTGACTATCCTCTATAGACGAATTACGACTGTAGGAGTGAATGAAGAAGTGACGTCAGTTCTAATTCACTGCCGTAATTTTTTATGGCAAAGTACACTAGTGTGACATGACTCAACCTAATTCGCTCGTCAACAAGATGTCGTATCTTTCTATGCTCTGCATTCGTGGAAGCGCTTCCTTTACAAAATGCCCCTTCGCCAAAAAATGAGGAAGCTCGATCCAGATTTGGGTTTTTGCTTGCCTTTGCTGGCCAATTTTCCGCTATCACCGCCAGTCTCCAGTTCCTGGCCATGCTTTTTTCTTCCGGAACAGTTCATTTTGTAAGGGAAAAACTCGCCTCGCTTAGAGAAAGGTGCGCCGATGTGGGATGTCCACGTGCTCACCTCCGCCGACTTACCACGGCATCCATGGCTGACCGGTTGGCGTCGGTGAGGTTGTAAAAGTACCGAAGTTTGCGCGTGCAGTGAATTATTAATGTACTTCTTGAGGTTCGTTACAAGGCCTTGAGTTTGTGTCGAACTGAGTGAATGATTTACGGCTCGAGGTTCATTAAGAAGCCTTGAGTTTGTGTCGAACTGAGTGAATGATTTACGGCTCGAGGTTCATTAAGAAGCCTTGAGTTTGTGTCGAACTGACTCAATGATTTACTGCTCGAGGTTCATTAAGAGGCCTGGAGTTTGTGTCACACTGACTGAATGATTTACGGCTCGAGGTACATTAAGAGGCCTTGAGTTTGTGTCAAACTGAGTGAATGATTTACGGCTCGAGGTTCTTTAAGAGGCCTTGAATTTGTGTCGAACTGAGTGAATGATTTACAGCTAGAGGTTCATTAAGAGGCTTTGAGTTTGTGTCGAACTGACTGAATGATTTACGGCTAGAGGTTCATTCAAAGGCCTTGAGTTTGTGTCGAACTGACTGAATGATTTACGGCTCAAGGTTCATTAAGAGGCGTTGAGTTTGTGTCGAACTGAGTAAATGATTTACGGCTCGAGGTTCACTATGAGTTGTTGAGTATGTATCAAAATGAGTTAATGATTTACGTCATAAGCTTCATTAAGAGACTTTGAGCTTGTGTGGAACGGCGTTATTATCTACGTCTGGTGGTTCACTATCAGTGGTCGAGCTTGCGTGCAACCGACTTAATGGTTCACATTCAGAGGTACGTCGTGAATAATCAAGTTTTTATCGTTAATATAGCGAATTATTTACATTGCTACCCACTGTTTCCTTATGAAGTCTTGAGATCGTTTACAAGGTGAGCGAAGAACGGGTTGCATCGTGGGACTCAATAAGGGCTCGAGCCTGTAGTTACGAGTCTGTCTATTAGTGAGCGTAAGTTGTTTCGCTCATTTAGTGAAGTGTACCGTTTATGTGGCACTCGGAAATAAACAAAACACAATGTGACGTCACAGCAAATGACGCTTCGGTGACTAGGCTAACGCCGAACAGCCATTGGGTGTGACGTCACGTAATATTTCTGTTTTATTTTCGACGCGCTTCGGTTACCTATGTGATCTGAATTCCCTAAACCAGTTCCATGCATAACGATTTTCACTGGTTTGTCAGCTGCAGCCGTCTATACCACAGTTCACTTACTATAGAAGTTATGTCAGTTTTGAATGTTTGAACCAAATCCTTGAAACTTTCAGAATTGTGACGTCACGCCAATAGCGTCTCTCCTGTTACAGCGAGGAATCTTGGGTATTTCCACAATGGCATGACGTAATTTTGACGTCCCAAATCCGAAGGTATAAAGAGCGTAGCGCAAAACTCAGATCTGTCATAACTATCATCTGTAAATGAACTGTGGTCTATACAGCTTTTAGAATTTTCTCTATTTTTTCAAGACTGATTACTTAACAACCTATTTATTCCGGGTAGTAAATGTATATGACGTTACCCTATTGTTTTTCTCGATGTCGCCGGTACAAAAATTCTACCAGTGAATATTCAATTATGAGTTCAGTTGTCCGAGTAGCACAATTTTACGTGAGTAAATACTTGTATACAAGCCGCACATCGCGCCAAGTGCGTACGAGCGACTCGTTATTACTTGTTACACGCTGGTGTTCATTGTTACAATCCCCATTTGCTCCCTCAACGATAAATTCTAATTTTCGACAACATGTGATTGGTGACCCAATAGTCCTCATGGGTAGAACCCAATTTATCCCCTCATTGATAAGTTTTGTTTCTTCTCTTGACACGTCATTATCTGGGTGCACATGAGTGTTCATGGTTACAATCCCTATTTGTGCCTTGAGTGCTAAGATCTGCTGTTTGCCATGCCATTATTTGGGTAGGTACATACTAGCGTTCACGGCTGCAGCTCTCCGTTTGTCCCCTCGATGGTAAAGTCGCGTTTCTCTTGCAGAACTTCAGCAGTCGGCCACTGAGGGCCACCAGCTCAGGAGGTGCCCGCTCTCGGCCAGCATGGCGGGGATGAAAAGGATGCTCCGACTGACCCTCTTGATACTAGTTACACATGGTTAGTATATTAATTAAGTACTTCATATTACAGAAAAAAAACTGTTGTTTATTGAATTCATTCTGTTTGTTTGCTTATAGCGTGCCTGGCCATCAGCAGCGACAGCGAACAGGTTGCATTGACAGCTCTTCCTCTTTTATCATGTCTTAGTCCATGGGGCTTTGCAGAGCACCTGCCTGCCTCATTTCCTATTTATAGTAACAAATGAAATGAGTGCAGTCATTACTACTGTGGCAATGCAGTACAAGCGATACTTTAGTGCCGACGGAGCGTACAGCAAAAAATAAACTAGAATCAACCTTCGAAGTGCCCAAACATCATTGCCAGTAAATTCTTAACGCCACAATCGCATCCCTGTCGCAAATCATCGATAAATATACATATGGCGTCTATAGGGCGGCACTAAATAAGATCGGGTAATTTCTCTAAGTTATGAGACTAAACTTTAAGATGTCGTTGGAGTGGGGCCATAATGTAAAATGACTACTCAAATATTTCTTCTGCCACTCACTTTGATGGTTTCCGAAGCATGCATTGCCGTATTGCTGAAAGACGTTGCCAGTGAGCGCGAAAATGGACAGATGAATTAACAGATAAATATTATCTTACTGTATGAATTCTCTTAGTGTCTTAATCTTTAAAAATGTTCTACCGCTTCCAGCCGTCCAAAAAAAGGACGACAAGGAGTGCACGTTGACCTCATTCTGCGTTGATCCATGAGGTGCTGATTTGATTATGATGGATGCAGTTGTCAACTTGAATTTCTATTTAATTATCCAAAGGAATGATGAAGGTCAATAGTATCGGATATTCAAACTCTTCGTTGAGTTACGATAACGTAAACTGTGCAGTTCCGTAAAGAAGAACCGACGTCGCCGCTCGGATTTTGTCACTTCGCTAAACTGAACTTATCATCGAAATTTCATAATCAAAAGGGTTTGAACCTACCAGCAACGTATGACTAAATAATTAATAATAAACTTAGACACACTATAATTGAATTGACGAAGAACTAGAACGCCCAATCGATCAACCGCCTTGGGGGCAAATTTCAACCCCGTCATTTTTGAACGCCGACTAACTCTAGAGTTTTGGCTTTTTTCTCATCTGGGTCAACACATCTAACTCCCTGCAAAAAATTATGAGCAATGCTCAACTCCTTCTTCCTCTTTTCGGGTGAACAGGCATATATGCTTTAATCTTCAACGAAAACATTATCACCTCTCTCACTTTGTTCGCGGAGGGTAAATACAGTAGCTAGGTAATACTTTACTGTTAGGTTACCGTACTTGTACGTGCAGCTATGCAGTTACCATACGAGTGCATTTACTTAGCGTTTGAGCATCCAACCCCAGCCTGGTAGAATTAGCTCGAGAGTAACATTCTTTTTAGCATTGAAACAATAAGGTAAAAATTGAGCTACGGGACGTAGGAGAAGCTACATCACTAGCGCATCCTAGCTATAGATTGGTAAATAGATCGTGTCCATGTAATCAATGACACACTGGTCAACATTGTAGGGTTTGCTTGTATCAACACTTTCTGCGTCAGGCACTAAGCTCTTCCAGTGGGTCGGTGGTAAGAGAAATTACCTCAGTCACTGTGAGGAAGTCGCAGGAACTATCTCAAGGGAGGGAGGAAAGTCTTGGTGTTTGGCAATGCGTAGACAACATTTTTGTCATTACCTAAGAGGAGGGAGGTGGATACTGCCATTTATGTCTTGAGTCAGCGATGCTGTAGTTAAGACAATTTGTGATCAACTGCAGCCGTGCACTCAAGGCTCTTAGTCACAGCTTTGCATTTCGGCTACCAAGGAACTGAAGATGTAACGACTTGGCTTCAAATTATAGAATGGACAAAGTATGGCTTCTAATATACACAAGATGCACTAACGCTCTATAGATCGGCAAGTGAAGAAGACACTAAAGATTAAGGCAGAGACACACAACAACTAAGCGCACCTCGAATCGACCGTTGGAAACCTTCGAGACGTTATCGCAGAGCCGGGGCGCCGCGAGAGGTAATATGATATTATCTACATAGCACTGGTGTCGTGGATACGATCTTGCGATTTAATGCAAGCGTTCGACTGTTACGTCATCGATGACTCTAATATTCTCTGAGAAATGCTGAATAAAGGCCCGTATATGTTCATTTGTTTGTACAGATGGTTTACGCATTACCTCAAGTGAATTTAGTCGTGTCCGGCCCATGCTAGGTTTTACATTGAAAACTAAGTATAAGTGCTTTGTTCACTGTCACCTTTCAAGTAGTAGCAGTAGAAATTTTACTAAAGCTTCAGTGGCACACCGCCTATATTGCGCCGATGCCACCTTCAAAGGAAACTTACGACGACGAGCATGAAACTAAACCAGCGTCAGCGTAAATTCTTTACTCGGGCTCATTTTTAGGGCAGAGCATGCTAGTCGTAATATAGGTCAAATGTAATTTTAATTTAGTTAAACTCAGCAACCATTACAGCCCTTTGTTCTTATATAATCTAGAGTACCTATTTTCGGAATTAAAACCTCTGTAATGCACTTATTCTAAAAAATGGCTAATCACTGCTCATACGTAGTCTATACCGTCTTATATAAGCATGAGGTAATAAAAATGAACAATTTGTGCAAGTTGTCCGTCAACGACAGAAATTCTGCCTCAGACACCAATTAGTTTTTCTCAATGTATTTGGAATAGCCTACTTTCCTCCCGAACAATTACTTTTATTTGTTGCAAAATGTTTGATGCTGATACATAGGTGGAGGGCTGCAAATTTTCGTTTTTACTCTTTAATAACAATTGTCCTATTTTTATTTAGGTTCTTACGAGATTAAAATAATTTTTGGTTAGGCTTTGGGTATCAATATTGAATCGGTACCTGTGCTGCAACTAGTAACTACGAGGTGTTAGAGGTGGCCTAGTAACTACGAGGTGTTAGAGGTGGCTGCGTACCTGATTAACACCCTGCACATTTGTGTAGAATGTGTCTTTATTTTTATTTAGTTACGAAATAAGTTTTCAAACACCTTGATACCTTGATGATACTTTGGACGAGGTCCAGGTGGCGTTATACACACCCCCCATCTTGTGCAGAGGTGATGCTGCAGTCCGTGACCAGCGCGGTGGCTAACAGCGAGTTATCCCCACAGTTCACGTGTTTTGTAGAAGAAGATAGAACTTTAAACCTTAACATTATTTTCTGAGCTGTGATGCTTAGTTTTCCAGTCTTACGTAAAACACTTTCTTTGTATTGCACTTTTTAATATCTTGTGATTATGTATGAAATAAATGCTTGAAGCACAACGTAATATACTTGTTTAATGCAAATGTCTTACTTCTGCTATTGCTCAGTAATGGTCGTTGAAATCTATTGTATCTTCTACTTATTTCTTTTGAAAAAAAGCTAACGATCTTTTTCCGTCTTTCATGAGCACAACGATTCTCCCTAGTTGATTTCCATACATCTGTATGCTATAGCGTTTGTTTTTAACAAAATTTACCCAAGTTTTTACTTCTTTCGTTTATTACGACATACCGTCATTGATCTGTTCATAAATTTTATACATCTGTATTTTTTCTGTTTTCAGCAAGTTAAAAGTATTGTTTCTGGGCAGGCATCTGCACAAATGGAGCGCCCAGGCCGAAGCCAGTGGAAGTTTTCGGAGGCTACTCAAGCGTCATCAACAGCGTCACCGTCACAAAACGATTAGAATTTCAAATGGACAACGGCCATTCTCTGAACGTCGCTCCAAAAGAGGACCAAAGTTCGGGAAATGCCATTCAGGTGTCTCATGATACCAAAGCGGAACGTAAGTCTGCACCAATAAATCACAGCGTGCAGTATTCTATTGGGACAAGCTTAAAAGCCGATGAAAACGGCAGTATATCTCCATCTGCGATGGAATCTATAGCAAATGACATAAATACCATGAATGAAATGGCAAAAAACGGCATTAAGAAGCATAAACCTGATCAAATATCAGGAGCTTCAGTGAATGACAGTCAATCAACAAATATTCAAAATCATGAAAATAATTACCAGGTAGATCATTTCGATGATATTGTATATGAAGACGAGGCATTTGATGATGTTGCTATATTACCAGAAGGAGAGCATGACGAATTACCGGAGATATCGCCTCCAGTCTCACAGGGCGCCGATGCGTATCATTCTCAACTGGTAGAAGAAGCTACGAAAGTACCAGAGGAACCCATGAGTGCCATGGAAGTCAGAGGACATGGATCTTCTACAGCAGAAGAATTAAGTGATAAAGAACCGATAATGGAATTCATTCCTGCTACTACTATAGAAGAACATCCTCTGGACTGGATGGAAGATTTGGAGCCTTCTGCAGTGTTCTTGGCAGAGCCTGAAGATCCTACCAATGAAGAGACTGCTTCTATTATTCCATCGTTTAATAAAACTGCGACGGACCTCGGCGTGACTACAGGCACTACGGAGAAAGAACCAAATTTTGCAATCACCACAACAGAAGTCCCTTACACTGAATTGCCGGTCGAGCCTGAATTTGAAGTAGCGTCTGCTGAGGAAGTAAGTCTTGATGTACGTATCGTCAACCAATCTCCAGAAATCCAAAGACCTGAGCCAGAGCATACTTTTGCTATTGAAGTTGATGCAGCTGTTGTTTCCCCAGCAAAAGAAGAAGATGAAGCCGTTGAGTCCAGAATAGATGATTATTTTGCAGGAGCAGTGAATTTGCAGGACGATATTTTGAACAGCGAGATCACACGTGATTCTGTACTCAATGACACTCCTGTTGCGCCAGAAGTAGACTATTACGATCCTGAAAAGGACAAGGAAGGCGGCATTGTTGATTATGTACAAGATGACGAAGTGACTACAGAAAATTACTTCAAAGTCACAGAGCCTGATTACAATACAGAGACATTAGACGGACAAGGTTTAGACGTTTCTGAAGCAGCTGATGAGACAAAGCCAACGCCGTCCTCAGTAGTGGATGAAACGATGATTGAATCACACACCGAAAGCTCACCGACGTCAACTCTTCCTGACCCACAGCTGCAAGAAACTCCCGTTGAAGAGGACATTGGGTATGAAATACAAGAATTAATTCTAACGACAACTCAGGCACCGCAGTTAGAGACTGCAGATTCTCTTTCCAGCGGGTCTAGAGGTGGATCTACATCAGATTCTTTGTCGAGTACTGATGATGTTTCGCTACTTGGAAATGCGGGATCACCAGCAGGGGAAGACGTTCTCAAGATCTCGCTGTCCGAAACTATTCCTATGCCCTCAGAGGATGTAGGGCCCGCAGCAAATGAGACGCCAATGGCAGGCTTTGACGTTACTAATGTAGTTCAAAACCTTACGTTTAACAAGAAAGATAGCGTAAGTGCTACACCTGATAAGCTCTCTGTCCCTGATAACATACCTATATCACATATTTCCAGCATTGATGAAGATGAGGATTCTGTAAGCTACTTATCTAATTATTATGAAGATTATACTACCGACACATCTGACATCCTCACGACTGAAGATCCCTTCTCTTATGATTACAACGACTTCGCTGAACTTGATACAACAGCTGAGCCGCCAACAACAGTTAGCGTTACCACAGCTGGTAAAGTTCCAAGCATATCCAATACACTGAGTGAAACTGGCGCAATCCTGAATGAAGCAACAACTGCTGCTGTTACTGATGCTACTCCGAAAACGCCACTACTTAGTGAAGAGAGTAAAAATGTGGCGGAAGATCAGGTTGAACAATCTGGTCCAGCTTCAGCTGTTAGTGATTCAAACGCTAAAGCCGTAGAAGCTTCCCCTGAAGTGGCAAAGGAGACATTTTCAGAGAAGGCTGCAGCACAACATGACTCATTATTCGATTATTCTGACGTTCCTGATTATGTAATCACGCGACTGCCGAGCACTGATGTAATGGATGAAGGTGTCACGGAGGCTGCTCCGGCGATCAATGAACCTTCGAGTGCTACCGATACGTCTATCCCAGTTGGCGCCAGCTTTGAAATAGGAACATTTGATTCAAATAATAATGGTGATGACGGTTTCTTTGATGGTACAGCTTCATTGCAAAACAAACCTCCAGCCGATAATGTCGAATTTGTGACTATTAGAGAGCCATCAATTGACTTGTCGTCAATCGTCTCTAAGTTAGATTTCAGCAATATTGATCTCGGTAATTTGGATCTATCAGTACTCCAGAGTCCTACAAGTCCTCAGCGAGGACAAGGAAGCGCCGCAGCCAGTTCACATGTTTCTGGAAGTTTGGGTAATGCTGACTTATCAAAATTAGCCGAAGATTTAGGCATAGGCAACTTGGACCTCAGTAGGCTACCGGGTAACTTGAATTTAGGAAATCTTAATTTCGGTGACATCGATTTAGCTTCACTTCCTCCTCACGGCCATGGGATTGGCTTCCTACCACCCGGTCTACAGGCATTTTTAAAAAACAGAACGTCAAATTTACCGGTTGGTGTGACTCAGCAAGTGTTATCAACTCACTCACCAACCAGACTGCCTGCCTCTGAACATCACACAACTCTCGCACAGTTTCCATCAACTATTCCACCACGCTCCCTTCATCAGTTTGGACAAACCCCTAATTTTATTCCCATACCGATAAACGATCCTCGGTTCGAAGGGGCCCATCCCCATATATCTACATTTAGGCCATCCCATTCGCCCAGTTTCCAAGTACCTGAAGGCACGCCCCATTTCGTGGTTGTAGATGATGTAAATGATAGTTACTTTGGGGATCCATCAGCAGTTAATCTTCGGAAGCCTCAGCGGATTTTGGATTCTAGAGTTCCTGTTCACCAATTTACTGGTCCATTAGCACTGCGTCGGCCGCCAGTTCATCACCATGCAGAAGATCAAGCCCGTCTCCCGTCCTACCCCGGTTTCCCTACTCGCCACCCAGGGCCCATTTTTCACCCATTCGAGATAGCAGGACCTACCCTGCCTCGGCATAGAAGCTCCCCGAATTCTCAGACTCCCAGAAACCTTGATGCACTTTATGAAGATTATTTTCTTGAACAGACTCCATTTGGAGAGAAAATTCCCATCAAGAATCAATCTGAAATGGCAGATTTGGATTTAGGTTCGCTCTCCAGTTTGGATCTTGGACAAGATTTTTCAAACTTTGACTTATCCCAATTGCCACCCAATCTCGACCTCAGCAAAATTGATTTATCAGCCATCCCGTCAAATTTCAGTCTCGAGGGTTTGGATATTTCAAAAATAGCCAGCTCAATTGATTTAAGCAAATTAGACTTGTCAAAAATCAACTTTGCAGAATTGGACTTATCTGCAATTATGGGTCAGCTTTCAGGTACTACCGGTCAAAGTGTTTTTGGCCAGCCTGATCTCAGTGACAGAAGAGAAAACCAATTTAAACGAGAAGCTGAAATAAATGCTTTAGGGAACGTTACTGACTCATCAGTAGCAACGACAGAGCTCTCCCAGAGTACTACAGTTGACAAACCAAAATGGATCACAGAAAATGAAACTGACCAAAAACTTTTGGACGAATTGGGTATCTCGCATTTCTTCACAATGGCAAAATCTATATCACTGGATGGTGAAGGGTGAGTCAGATGTATCAAAGCTTGTAGTACATATGAAAAACAAACTGTCATGTAATAGAAGAGTCTTTCGTTATATATAATTATGTTATACGCATATAATTTGAATAGTCGACACTGGCCGTAAAAGTTCTTTTTCTTTTCCCCAGGCTTATAGAACTACAAAGTAATTATTTTCAGCCCGATCAGCATTTCGACTCTGCATTACTGTGCGTCATGTTTAGTTGAAACAATTGAAATATATTTTGTGTACACAATACGATAGTGTTCCTCATGGAAGAAGTTTTGTTTTATCTAGCGAACACATTTTGCAGTTTGCGTTAAATGAAAGTAGGGGTATAATATGATATTTTCATTCTATTTTCAGAAGCAGTAACTTCCTGCTCTGCACCATGTGCAAGACCGGCGTCATCACTGGGAAGCGCCTCATGACGGATCTTGCCAAAACAGATCGAGAAATATTGTCGCTTGTGATATATATGTGCATCCAGTTCAACCTTTTCCCTAAGAGTGTCTGTCGAGGTGTCATCAACAGCGTGGGGGTAAGTGGGACATCTAAGATGACTACCTGAAATAATCTCTTATTTGCTTTATATTAAATTGAGGCAGTTAATAACTCTTTCGTTTTTTGAAAGAATTGCACAACAAGAAATATATGTATATACTTATTAACAGTTCTTTAATAATGGTACATTTAAACAGCACATTGATTACTTTTACTGTTAGGAATAACACTATCACTGATACCTGTATCGATTTGAGTCTTCAGTTATAGTAATATTTATTCGCAATTTTAGAGCTAGTATATTAAGTTCATTGGTCTCAACCCACATTGCAATATTTTATTTTTTATATAACTCAGTGTCTGCGGTACGCATAAAAACTTTGCAATAACCTACCTATGGCGTATTAGTGGACACTATACATTTTTGGATTATTTTACTTTATGAAATCAATTATGTCACCATGTACCCAATGCTTGACACCTCCCTTCAAAAGACCCTTTCATTTCATTTTGCTTCATTACATCATTGAGTAAGTAATCACTGACTCAAACGCCATTCTTCATGACGAGTAGTGCATCTCCTTTCGAGTGAAGCTTTTACTATTTCGCTTCAGAGTTTACTTAAAAATACATAATTATACGCCTGCGGTCCACTTCTCCATATGAGAAATTTGCGTTGCCTATTTACGTTAAAGCTCAATTATTAGCAGGTTTCAAGTCCAAGTTGCTCCTAAGCGATACTGCGTGCCTTCCTAAAGTAGGTATTATTCTTGTGTTTAGATGACCCATTACCTGGCTGAGCTGCGACCACAAGAATATCTTGAAGCTGGCACTTCTGAAGCTCATGTTAGTTAGTGAGCCAAGTGGAAGATATGAGATGCCATTGGAGGTGATTCTTGAAAAAATGGTTTCCTGATTTGAAAATTTTCATGGCTGGGGAAAAATACGAATAACTAGGATAATTATATGCTAAATGTCCAAAATTAAAAGTTCCAAATTAAAATACATGTATCCGGAAGTTAGTGTCTCGTCCAAAAAAAATTGAAACATATCCTGCGACAAAGCAACATACGGTTATATACAATTCGTACTGTACAGTTGCGAGCATAATTAAGGGACAAAAATAAAAAAATTCATATCTCAAAAACTATAAAAGGTTCAACGCTGAAATTTTAACACAAAAGAGGTATTGGGATACCTAATAATATGCTAAGAATTTATTACGATCCGAANAAGGTCAGTAGGAGTATGAAAGTGGAAGGAAGCAAAGTGGGCACGAAAGACAGACGTCCCGAAGGCCTAACTAATGGCTAAGGTAACCTACACAAACCCCCTGGGGGCGCTACATGGAGGATATGAGAAGCCATGGAGGTGATTCTTGACAAAGTGGTTTCCTAATTTGAAAATTTTCACGGCAGGAGAAAAATACGAATAACCAGGATAATTTCGTGCTAAATGTCCCAAATTAAAAGTTCCAAATTAAAATACATGCATCCGGAAGTTAGAATCTCGTCCAAAAAAATTGAAACATATCCTAGGACAAAGTAACATACGGTTATACAATTCGTACTGTATACGCTGTTATTACCAATAGCCAAGTATTTCAAGAAAAAGAGAGTGTTATGTACTTTTCATGACAGACGATAGTTCAATGCATCGGTAAAGTTTGAGTCTTGCTTGAGTATTACAAATAAAGAGCAACACTGTCAACGAAGTATCTTCTTCAGAACATTTGACAGAGTTCATCTTTAACGTGAATTTGATGGAAGAGTCTGCAACAGACTACTACGCCACAGAGGCCCTTGGAACTTTAAAATAACATTTATTACACTTTTAACAAAAATGAGTTGGTGCAGTATTGACGAACGTCCTAAACTATCAGTTGTCTGTCGATTATAATAATAAAATTTACCTCTATGTTAACCCTTCAAACCCTCCAATGCCGAGTCTCAACGTTAACCGTTTGCTCTGTGCTATTCGTATAGGCAAGGAAATGATTTTGTTTCGGCGCATTCCCTTTAAAATGTACAGAGCGTGTCTTCATTTTCCCCAAGCATAAGATGTTCCACTTGTTCAGTCCACCATGAGAGATTATTAATTAGTGCCTTAAATTATTGAAAATCTAGTTCTATGCAAGATAAGGAGGGCTGCACCTGCTGCGATCCTTTTAAAATGAGATACCATCTTGCTCTGTTGGTGATTTTTATTTATTTTTAAACAAAAAAAAATATAGAAAGGATTTTATTTTTTATTTTTCTGATTTATTTGATTTTTTTAATATTTTTATTTATTTTCTTATGGTGAATTGGTACAATAATTCTTCATAGTTCTTCTCCTCAGTGCTAAGAGTATTACTAAGATATAAAACAAGATTATTCCTCTCATTTTATAATGGAGAACTTCAAAGTAAAAATGACAAGGTTCAATAAATTTAGTAAGATACCTATGGCACTTACCACAGCAAGCAGTTTAACTGACTCCTAACTATTATGGTGGGCTGACAGAGCAGTTATAGCGTGTTTAGTTCAACTAGGAACTGCTGCTCACATGGAGAATAAAAACAATGAAATAAATAAATGAAAAATGATTTAAAAAATCAATTGATTCAATCAGTTGATAATATAAATTTGATTTAATCAATGCCAACCCTACTGCAATGGTTGTCACCTATATAGTAGCACATTAGATATTAAAGTTTACCAAAGCATTAGATAATTTACATACGATAAGAATTTGAGCATGCGCTTCCTCTTGCTTTAAGTAGGTAGCTAGCCATGTAGATGTATAGGTTGTTGAATTCTATTAAAGGGAACAGTAGGCTAGGTATGCTGAGAGCAAGAACTAGTGTCGTCTTGCATAAATGCTCATGAGATTTGATCATTCTTAGAGTGTAAAAATATTCCATTTCATGAAAAAATAAAAGTCAAATAGATGAAAAATCATTTTTTATAACAAAATCAATTGATCAAATAAATTCGATTTAATCAATGCCAAACCTGCTGCAATGGTAGTTACCTATACAGCGGCTCATTATATGATAGATTAGGTGAAATCAAAGCGTTAAATAATTTAAATACCATAAAAAATTGAGTACGTACTTCGTCCTGTTAGTCTCGCTTTAATCATATAGCTAGCTCTGCAGAATTATGGTTGTTGAATGTTATTAAGGGAACCATAGGTATGTTGAAAGAAAGAACGGGTGTTGTGTTGCATAAATGCTCATAAGAGGTAGGTAATCATTTGATAGTATCAGATATTCCATTTCATGAACAAATTTTAAAAATAAATTGATTTAGTCAGTTGATTAAATAAATTATATTTAATCAATGCCAACCCTCCTGCAATGGTAGTTACCTACATAGTAGCTCATTATATGATAGATTAGGTGTACTCAAAGCATTAAATTATTTACAATACCATAAAATTTGAGCACGTACTTTCTCTTGTTAGTTTTAATTATATAGCTAGCTATGTAGAGGTATACGGTAGGTTGTTGATTCTATTAAGGGAAACCATAGGTATGTTGAAAAAACGAACTGGTGTTGTGTTACATTAATGCTCATAAGATTTAATCTTTGATAGTGTAAAAGTATTCCACTTCATATGAAGAAATCAATTAAAGAATCATGATTAAAAAATCAATGGGTTCAATCAGTTGATTAAGTAATTTGATTTAATCAATACCAACCCTGCCGCAATGGTTGTTACCTATATAATGGCTCATTAGGTGATATCTTAGGTTTAATCAAAGCATTAAATCATTTAAATAGCTAGCTACCATTAAAATTTGAGCAGGCACCTCTTCTTGTTTTGACTATGTAGCTAGCTGTGTAGAGGAACCATAGGTATGTTCAAAAAAAGAACTAGTTTTGTTTTGCATAAATACTTATGAGAGTTAGTTAATTATTTGATAGGGTAAAAATATCCCATTTCATGAAAAAATAGAAAATCAAATAAATAAAAATAATGTTTTTTAAAAAAATCAAATGATTTAATCACTTGATTAAATCAATTTGATTTAGTCAGTGCCAACCCTGCCATCGATTAAATTAATTTGATTTAATCAGTGCCAACCCTGCCATCTTGTATATCTACATTAACCCTATAAGCCGAGCATATTTCAAAAACTATTCTCCAAGAAATGCTATTCCAATGAAAATTTAACGTCTTCTGGTCCTTAATTTACGAAAATCGATCCTATGCCCAGCATGAGGTGATGCACGTGCTGCGCACCACCGAACACGACCCTCAACTCTTCTGCAGCCTCATGCTCACCAACATGTGCGAGGAGATGCCGCTCCCCAACTGGACTCTGGACACCCCACCGAGGAGGGTAGCTCGGGCCGAGCCTGTCGAGCCACCGGTAGGAATATAATCTTACGTCGAGATAATAGTAACATTAATTCAGCCCTGGTAAAGCGAGTGACCTGCCTGAGAGCGGTGCTAGGTTGGTTAGGTAAGAATGGGCTTGGCGGGGATCAAATAGGTTCAGCTCAAGTAGGATAGGTGCTTAACAAAGCTTATGGACACGCATATTGCATTTGAATCTCATGTAGCCCACAAACTATACCGGTACAGTTTTCTGGTCATTTGTCAGCGTGCAGTGAGATACGTTCTGAGCCATTATTGAAAGGAACTTTATCAATATATTAACTCCAATATAATCATAACAGGCATTGCAGGATGTAGCAATAATACAGCTGCAGTCAAGGTTAATACAATCAATTTAAAAAATTAGTGAGGTGCGTATTATCTGAAGGATTTTACTTGGGTTCATATTCTTGACAAGGTTATCCTGGAGTGCCTATTCTTAACAAGTTCCGGAGTTTCTTTCGTTTTCTCCAAGGCAGTAGAAGAGCCGGTTCTATGATGAGCGGGATAGGTAACTAGAAACGCAATAATATAGCGATCTCTGGTGTTTCCCCTGACCTCCCATGGCCTATAATGTTTCTATGAGAAAATATGCGCTGGTCGTATGTGGAAGTGAACTCGTGTTAACTGGCGCGCGCTCAAGGCAGTAATCGCTGTCGCTCGGTTACGAAGAGCTTGGAAGTTGTTGCAGTTGCCTTCAGTTACGGAGTCGGTGGAGCAACGGTAACAGGTCTTTCGCGTTATTAAAGAGATGGAATCATCGCATTTTTTAGACATTTGACAAACAGTAGCTACGCTAGAATGTTCATGTCTGTCGTATGAATTTATTTTTTCTTATTTTATTCAGAAACAATATTATAAGGGTAACAGACAACGTCATTTTACGTCAGCACCAAAGCGAACACAAAATTCAGCAGGTGTTCATAGCATTTTTACTGCGGCGGTTACTCTTAACGCGTCTGTTTTCTTTGAATCCTTGTGCTCGTGAATCTATAATGCTGCTGATAATTTTGTAATTTGAAGTTTTTATTAAAAAAAATTCATATTTTCGTGCACGCAGGAATTGGTCATAAATCCACTTTTCCCCTTTACCCTTGCTTATTTAGGCAGCGTTATTCCACTGCAATGGTTCTTTTTCTAACGGTATTGTATGCGTGTAGAGGAAAAGGACCTTCACTATTGGAAACTTGTAGAAGTTTATCCGATAATGTCTGATGCCACCCTTGATAGACATATGTTAGATAAATGCTTATGATATTCCGATAAGGTTGTAGCGAGTAATCACAGTCTGAGTTAGGGCGGGCTCAATATCTGTATCACCATCAGCGTCTCGAGGCGCCGTTAACGACAAAAGACTTGAAATAAAAAACGCAACGTTTCAGACATTCGGCGACTTCAGGATCCTGCACATCTCGGACCTGCACACGGATCCTGAGTATGCCGAGGGCACACCAACAGAGTGCGACTATCCCCTGTGCTGCCGCAACTGGGACACCAGGGAGGGTCGAGGGTACCGGCGGGATGACAACGCCACCCGTCCAACCATGGAGTCCTTCGCTGCCAAGGTCATGGCTGATGCCGATGACCCTAACACCGATATTTCTGGGTGAGATAGAGGTGTGAATGGGGGAAATGAATTATTTTTTACCCATAACCGATGTTGATGGCCTTGACCCTGATTTTTCGGTGAAGTAGAGGTGGGAAAGGTGAAAATGCCTTATTTTCTTACGTATGACAGAATACGACAACCCTAGCTAACACCGATTCTTTTGAATGAGACATGGTAGTGTTGACTGTGTGGCTGAAGCTGATAACCTGAGCGTAAGACATGGTAGTGTGAGGCTGATGCTTTTCGTCTGAGCGAGACAAGATATGGCAGTGGATGCCATGAAAATTCAGTATCTCAACTGAGTAGGTGTCAAGGACTTAAATGGAATAGACAAGATCTACTGGATATTGTTTCTTCAATGTAGCGATGTCGGTTTAAGAAATGCATCCCGTTATCGGTTAGACGTAGCGGAATAGGTCTAAGATGAAATTGCTCACTACTTACACGGACCTAGATATTAAAGATATTCAGGGCACTGCTGGTATTCAGTGAAGCATTCAAAAGGTAAAACATAAACACTCCTGGGAATTTCATCGAAGACATCCATGAGTACCCGAATGATCCTAAGCTTTCCTGCCGCTAAGAAATACCTATAAAAGGCACTCTATCTTATGTTGGTATTTCATTCAGGACATCCAAGAGATGAAGTAAGATCGATGATTATTATCACCCGCGAACGACGTACGTGAGAGAGGTGATAATGTTTTCGTTGAAGATTTAAGTATATATATTTGTAAATTTGTCTGTCCACCCAATAAGCGGTCGAAGGAGTTAAGCAATGTTCATAATTTTTTGTGAGCAGTTTGGTGGGTTGACTTAGATGTGACCCATGCCAAAAAACTAGACCTAGCTAGCCATAAAAATGACGCCGTTGAATTTTCCTCCACCGGGTCGAATTTGCCTCCACCGCGGCAGATCGTCTCACGCCACGAGGCCTCCCATTTTTTCCTATGTTATTATTAAGAGATGTGCACGTGGCGGTCAGCGTGGTACTAGCTTAGCTGAACACAGCATCCAAATGAGAAATTTAGATTAAATGGCCATTGATAATGACTTCGCTGAATTTGCCCCCACCGCGGGTGATGGTCTTACACCACGAGGCGTTTTAGTAGTATTGATAATTGTTGCAGTTGAGTACCTGAAAACATAAATTAAGATTCCACCTTTTGCCGTTGAATTCTTTTGTACATAGTAACCAGGACGAACAACACTATGTATGCCTAATATTTTGTAAAATTTATTTAGCGTTTCCAGTAAATATAAAATATATTTTTTTCGTCTCAACATATTGTCACCCTCAGGATCATAACACGCTATTACATAATAACATAATCACTTTGAGACAATATATATGCAAGTATTATTTCTATCATTACCTACTTGTTTAAAACTCACCGCAGCAAGCCGTCATCGCCAATGAAATATGCGAAGTACGCTGGCCGGTGGGGAGCCTTCGGCCACTGCGACCTCCCCCTGAGGTCCATCGACAGGATTCTACAGGCCGGTGCTGACCTTCGACCCGATTTGGTGTAAGTTTCATTTTTTTTTTTTTAATTTCAGTTAGTGGCGTATTATTGTGGCTACGAAAGTGAGCTTTCTGCAGGATCCCATACCATGGTACTGTAATATTTTCATGAACCAGAGGTTGGCTTCTAACGGTAGACTTCCTCTAGTTCAGGAAACAATTGCGAACATCCCGGTATAGACCATCCGGCAAGCCCCCTGTTATAGCTGTGAGTTTCCATTGTCTCCTAGGTTAGAATGCACGTATGCAATGGTTTCACCAGCGCCGCATTAGCTGGGTATGAGTGTTTCGTGCTGTGATCTCGCATTTAAATATGAGATATTGAGCCCGGTTTTCGCGTTAGCTGTTGCCTTTCATTCGTAGAGCGCAACGTCTGAATGCGTTGCAGTGTGTTTATGCGGTAGAAAAGTGCGCAGCTTTTTGAGTAGTACGCCACACTAAATTTGATAGACATATGCTAAGCTTTACTAGGAAGCAAAATTTTTTATATACACACAAGATTGTGATAGCAAGGACACCCCAAAACATTCGGATATTTTGCAGCATGAACACAAGGCAAAGGACGAACATGTGGTCAGGCCTTTAGCTAGTCCGTTTTGCTGAGCAAAATGAGCTTTTCAGGGACCGTTCGAGTTTATCATTTATCGTTTGATTTTCGTCTCAAGGCTTTGAGGGTCTTTGCGGACTTTCAGTGTGACTTGGTGCCCGAATTTATAATCCCTGACACTTCATCTGCGATTGAATATTCTTTTTGTGAAAGATACGTCAGCCTTCGGTCTTCCCTGTACGCTGCATGTATTTTAGGAAAGGAGTGGACTCAAATAATATTTTTCCCAATCGGTGCAAGTCCTGAACAGTACAATCACGATTTATTTTATACATAAAATTTTCATTCGATTTAAATTGGAACATAACTTTCTTATTGCAGGTACGTAACGGGGGATCTTCCTCCCCACGACATCTGGGTGCAGACCCCCGAGTCCGTGGCCAGCATAAACGCCCTGACGGCAGAGCGCATCCGTGAGGCCTTCCCCGACACGCCGCTCGTAATGACCGTCGGCAACCACGAGACAGAACCCATCAACAGGTGCGTGATGATGTTGGCGTGTGAAATTGAATAAGAATTCTCTTTGCGGAAGTTAAACCCTATAGCTGCCAGATATATCTTTGGAGCAACTTTCTAGTAGATGTTGATTAATGGGCCTATTTAGTATAGACTATAAAGGGCTAAAGATAGACTTGTGAAGAATATTTGTCCTTGTTGGTGAGTACGTGCCTTCTGTTGGCACCGCAGTGCATGGATCCGAGCTCTGTCGCTGGGTTCTCAAAATTACCATTAGTTTCTCGAGCGATTCCCTTTCACCGTAGTTGAACAATTTTTCTTTTCCATCGAATTTAAACTGAAGTTAACCAGTTAGATCTAAAATTATTTGCAATTAATGGTGACTGATTACGAGCATATAAGCTCTTCGGCAAATCGAATAAAAATCTTCGTATATAAATGCGGATGTAGATACAGCTGGTCCAGCGGCGTGAGACTTATTAAATTGAGGATGATCGCGGGTAATCTGAATAAGGGTGGATAATCTAAACTCAGACAGCGATTAAAGGTAGAAGAAGGTAATGATAACAATGTGGTTTCCCACAATTTTTGCAGCTTCCCAGTGCCTGAGGTGTACGACAAAGGCTTCAGCCCGGAGTGGCTGTACGAGTCGCTCGCACAACAGTGGCAGTCCTGGGTGCCTTCTGAGTCGGTCCCGACCCTGAAGCTCGGAGGATACTACGCAGTGAGGCCTTACCCAGGCCTCAGGGTCCTCTCCATCAACGGAAACTATTGCCATTCTATGAACTGGTGAGTGAAAGCAGTTCTAATGGTTCTCAGTCAATGGGGCATTGCCCTCCAGCGAAAAGGACTTCAGGGTTTTATAGAGAATGGGAATTGGAAAAAGAACTTCAGGGTTTTACGAGGGGAATAAGAATCTCAGATTGGTAAGATCTTCAACATTTTATGCTTCTGCAACGCTCATTTTTTGGCAGACAGTTTTATATTTGCAAAGGGAAATGATCCCGATATATACAGTGAACAAAGACCTAGGCATAAAACGTTGCTCAACATTGTCTTACGTACGGGACGTACTTTAGAAAAGCTCAGCTCTCCAAGAGGTTCTATACAATACTACTGCATAATTTTGTGCTCTCTCACTGAGTACCGCAAAAGAAAATTTCATCAGTCGGTAGAGCAAGAATATTTGAACATTTTGCAGGTTTTTTCCTCGAAAAAGAGAGAGACATTCTATGAGGTCCAATTTTTACGTGCCAGTAGGATTGGCTAAAACTGCAAACTTGAGCAATTTAGAACGGCTTACGAAAACTTTCTTCCATAGCTACAACTTAGGATTACGCAACAGAAATCGTGCTTCTTAGCCCATTTTCTTATGTACTTAATAGATTTACCATAGAAATGTACAATACATGGCACAGGCCTTTTCTCCAAATTAAGCTACGAGAGGTTGCTCCACAAACTCAGTCTCACTCTAGCCGGAGGCGAGCACAGCAGCCCCCTGGCTAGCATATATCCTCCCCTTCCTGTTTCATACAATTTAAGTACATTTGGTTTCAAAATTTTTACTTCCAGGTACTTGATATTATGTACTCTTGAATAGTGTTGATTAATAAGCATCTAGAAGGAATACGTGGCAGTGAAGGTATTGAACATACAAATAATAAAGTTGCATAAAACAAAGAGGCTTCTATTAAAGATCCCCGGTAGATCCACCTGCACAATCTGCTCTCTAGGGTCCTCACTTAACCCCCAACACGGCACTGCAAGGATTTTTGGTTTTCGGGTTTGCATATTGTGTGCCCCGGCCTACTTCAGTAAAGCGGGTCTGCTGGGCTATACAGACTACGAACCCCCAACAACAATAACAACAACAACAACAATAAGAGCATATTACTCGAAGCATGGCTCAACTAACTAAAAGTTATCCGATCAATTTGGCCGTCGTGTAACAATAATATTCTGGCAGCACAATAAAAGTTGTAGCTGATGGAAACGACTTCTTTTAAGTTCAAACGAAATTGCTGTAATATTTGAAGAAACCCTCTGAAGGATCCACAGTTCCGAGCTCCAAAAGTAACTTTTCGCCTCTCCAAAGCTGAATACTTTGAATTCAAAGTGTTTTGCTTCCGCAAACCTACGCAATTTTTGTATTAAAAAATGAGATGTGTAATAAGAATAATTTGCCAGGTGGTTGATGATCTCTCACAAAGACCCAACACACCAGTTGCTGTGGATGGACAAACAGCTGGCAGAGGCCGAGGCAGCTGGAGAAAAAGTTCACATTTTAACTCACATTCCACCTGGCAAGCCTGACTGTGTTCCTAATTGGAGTCGTGAATTTGCTCGTATCGTAAGCAAGTAAGTATCACTACTGTGTGTCATTTCCATTCATTATGAAACGCTTTAGCGTGCATGGACTCTAGACGAGAAAATTTGGTATGTTTAACCCTTAGCAAATCGTTCGTGTAACCAACTGCACTCTACGCAAAAGTACTATGTTTTTGTTTGTAAATTGTTATGCGTAAAACTGCGATTGCTTATACAGACCCATTTCAAAATAGGCTTCTTACGGTGAAGAATTACATCAATGTCTGATGATTCACCGTCACCGTTTAATGCAGTTTCCTATTTGCTCTTGCTTTGGACAGACGTAGATAATGTCTATGTGAACTTATCAGAACAGTAAAGCATCAATTTCAGATACTTCAACATTGTCACGGGCTTCTTTTGCAATCACCGGTATTGGGACCAGTGGGAAGTTTGCTATACAATAATATTATATTTGCCTCCATTTCAGATACGCCGACATAGTCACGGGTATCTTTTCCGGCCACCAGCATCTGGACCAGTGGGAAGTCATCTACGACCCTGAGGACAAGGCTCGACCCACCGGAGTGGTATACATCGCCCCCTCGGCCACCACCTTCAGGGAACACTCGCCCTCTTTCAGAATGTTTTCTGTGGATGGGGGCTTTGGCAATGAGTCCACATGGGTAAGAGTACTGATTATGCTGTTGTTTTTTAAAGCACTTCTGATATCAAGTCTAGTTGGATCAAAGTGAATATTTTTTACTTCTGAATATTTAAAAAGCATCGTTGGCACGAAGTCCACTTGGAAAAAAGTGATAACATTGTAGTTCTGTATTTCTAATGGGCATCTTTGTCACCTATAGTACCCTGGAGTGAAAGTGTTAGCTTACCACCTTTATATTTCCAATAAGTTTATCTGCGTTGTAGTTCACCTGGATAAGGCGCAAAGTACTAATTATACTTGTCTGTATCATGTAAGTCTCTGTGCCATGTAAGCCTCATGGGTAAGAGTGCCAACTAGACTGCTATAGATCAGTTATATCCGGTATCGTTAAAAATGCTAGTAGTGTTTACTCTAGTGTTAAAATGTATCTTTCACACTAATTCTATATCATTTATAGTGGATATTTCATGAAATAATGTACAAAATGTTGGGCCGCCTTTGGCTAATAACTACACAGAGCATGATACTATAATTGTATTTCTACCAGGCGTTTTCGTTGTTCGGTTCATATTGGTGCAATACTGGCGAATGTTGCCAACGGGGTCACGTCGCTTGATGACCAGGCCGTTTTCGGTTGGTCGTGGCTCTTTTTTCCCCTTTTCCTTAAAATCATCCATCATGTGTTATGAATAAACGTACCGCCAAGGAATGCCCTAGCCACACCTTCAGGACATTTTTCCGTCGTGCCACTCCCAATTCCATACTCCTTTTATTCATGCCTTGCTCTGTTCTTCCTCTTCTTTCCCTACTTCTTTTACTTATGCGGTCTTAGTTGAGAGTGAAAACACCCTCGTGTGTAGATTCCACGATCCTATCGACATGCTATAATATTCCTTTTTATTTTTTGATTGCAACAGCGCCTTGTGTTTATATGAGAGGCTTACAGAAACTTATGTACAATCAATGCTGAATGTGAATTCCGCTGTTACCGCTGCCAATGATTCAATAGATGATGTAGCTACTGTATTCAGGGAGTAAAATTAAATGTTAATCCATTATGACACCCAGAGCTAAAAAAATCTTCGAAGGTTAAAAGCCGTTATTATTTTAATGTTTCTAGGTTTTATCCTGAGTAACAGGGAAATGACCTCATGGGTTTCCTTAAACCTTAGTGATACCTTCGAGGCATCTTCCTCTCCAACTTTGCTTCTTCCTTTTTGTTCTTACTGCTACAGACAATCCTTGTTCTGTTTTTCTTCGTTTTTCCCGGCGGGCTGTTACCACTCACGGTTGTCATCTGTGAATAAGTTCCAGTGTTTCTTGATAGCTATACCACTACATTTCCCTGAAATTTCCTCCGTTAAAAAATCGTTGTAACGTCAAGGGAAGCTTGACGCATACATGTAATTTTAACATTAGTAACCTCCGCCAAAGAGGTAATGATTTTGTCTAGTCTGTCTGTGTCTTTGTCTGTCACGAAAGAAACTGAAAAGGTTATGGATGGATTTTTATGAAATTAACGTGAGTTATTAGATACATCACAAAGAGTAACTGACCACTTTCTTGTGTTGATCTGTTGGTCTGTCTCTGTGTTTGATTTTATGTTTGTTAGCAAAATAGCTTAAAAAGTTATGAACGGATTTTTATGCAATTTACATGAGTAGATAGGTATATTACAAAGAGTAAATGATCTAATTTTAGTGATGATGGGCTGATCTGTTTGTGCGTTTAACTAGTGTTTACCAGAATGTTTGTCAGCAACATAACTCGAAAAGTTATGAAAGGATCTTCGAGAAAATTGCAGGAGCTGTTATTACTGTTAAAAACATCAATTTAATGACCAAATTTTGGTGCTGGTAAGAAGGAAATTATAGTTTTGGGTAAGGTTATTTTTCTTGGCGGAAGTACGGTATGCGCTCTCAGAATGCTCTAGTTATACATATCATCTTTTGCCCCAGGCGGTCGTAGACCATCACACCTACACAGCTAACCTCACCGTCGCCAACAAGCCCGGCAACATCCTGGAGTTTGGACTGCGCTACAGCGCCAGGCTGGAGTTCAACATGACTGACCTGAGCCCTCGGAGCTGGAGCACACTCGTTGACAGAATGGCAGTCGATCAAGAATTGTTTAACAAGCATGTGCGGTAAGTTAACATGTCCTATTATCAATGTATTTTAGTTTCGTTCATATTCAAATACTTTGCTACAGTTGCTTCATAAACATGCTTGGTAAGTTGTAGTTTGTATGAGCTGTGAGTTCTGGTTTTGTTCAGTTCCAGTGATTCTACCAAAAATCGCTTGGAAACACATGTGGTCGTCAACATCATTCATCTAAGAAGGAGCTTTAGGCTCAGCAGTTTCGAGCATCCGTTGGATCATCGTTGTATTCTGATAGATTTCATTGAACGCCATATTTTTTTAGCAGTTTTTAGTGACTAGGTAAATGTTGCCTAATGATTATCATATATGTAAGGTAAGTTGTATTTTCATAGCTTACATTCAATAAATTTTGTTTTATCTTCAGGTTGGGCGATTCGATTACTAGTTGTCTATGGAGTATGTGCGCGGGGTAAAGGAAAACTACAGTACTAAGCTTCACGCAATTATCTAACAAATGATCGAGTGAATAACTGCACTCATAATCTTCAGAATTTATGTATTAGCATGCTTGTCTCTATTTTTTTTTTCGATACAGCTTCAAGTAAAAAAATATCTATAAATGCACCTGTTTCTGTAATGCCATAGAGCTTCAGATAGGAAATGTTCCAAAGGAATATATTTTCCGTGTAGATTTAAGAATAAAATGTCGATAAATATCCGTGGTTCCATTTTTCCATGCAGATTCAAGCACAACTACTGGGCAGAACCCACAGAAATCAACGACTGCGACAAAGAATGTAAGACCAAATCGCTATGCTTCCTCGTCACGGGTGATTCTTCCAACAAAGAACCTTGTGAGCGGCTCAAACAAATAATCACTTAGTGTTTCGATCATAATTTAAATACGCTACACCTTTACACCTTCAAAATAAAATAACTGAAATGGAATATAAAGTGGATAGTGTCTCAAATTTAATTTACATAATTCAATAAACAAAATTCAATTATTTTAATATAAACACAAGCTGTTGTAAATTAGCATTTAGTTTATAATTAAGCTTCACTTGTCTTAAAATAAATTTGAATTGTTTCAAGACAATGTTTAGCTATTTGATATGAGAGTTCGGTAATTTTAAACTACGTTTTTAGCTTCTTTTAAATTAAAGAACATTCTACTTATTACTAAGTATATTTCAGGTATTTCAGTTTGAGGGTAAAAAGGTATAGTTCATGCGCTGCGGTATTTGACTAGACTTATAATTTTATGTGAGACATGTTATTAAGATTTATATAAAGTATTTGATATACCGGAAACGTTATTTTAGCAAAAATTATTTTGTTTTGTCGGAGAACTTGCACAACTATAGAAGGATGAAGTAGTTAAAAGGGCAATAATATACACGAAACATGGGTCGATGCCATAGGACGCATTAAACCTATAGAGGCTCCAAGCACTTAAGGCAAGGTGTCCTATGCAAGAGTATATACTGTAGTTATGTTGTATATGTTGTGCGCGTTTGGTGGATTTGCGCGGTCGATCGATCGCGCTGTGCGTTTGGTGGATCGTTCAAATTTTTAAATGGAAAACAAAAAAACCAGTCCTTGCCTCCCATAACCTACCCGACATTAAACCCGAATATAGTCCAACTTACCCGAAATTACGGCCTAATACCTANNTAGTCCAACTTACCCGAAATTACGGCCTAATACCTACAACATCCACCAAACGCGCAGCGCGATCGATCGATCGCGCAAATCCACCAAACGCGCGCAACATATATATGCCTTTCACACATACAACATTGTATATCTTAGCTCAATATATTATACGTGCAAATTTATTGACACCTTCATTCTTGCATATATAAGACAGGAAGTTTGTAACGACCGTCTAAAAGTACAAGAATGAAAGCGAAGGGAAAGGTCGGGCTGTAAGCAGCAGAACAAGTGTAACCGACCGAAGGCTTCAGTCTGTAGGCACAATCTCCTTGTTGATAGATTTGGCGGAAGGTATTCTCTGTACCTTGTCGCTGTTGTAACCATAGGCCAAGATATTCGCAGGTCTCGCAAACCATACAAATGGTATCGGATGATTTTATACGAGAGGCTTCTGACCCTTCAAAGGCCAGTGGAAGTCAGCCGGCTTCCAAATGGTAAATGTGTGGGCAGGAAGTTATCTGGTTCATAAGCGGGAGCCTAGAAGTACCGGCAGCATTAGCTGTGTAGACGTCGTTCCTTACTAGTCTGCACATTAGAGCAAAACAATCTCTGTTTCCAGTAGTTTTACAGTGGCTTCTTACCAATTGTGACTTTTTCTTATGAGGTTGTATAAAGGATGCATGTAAATAACTAAGAAAAACCTTACATCGTTCCATCATCACTCTGCACTATAACTTGATCAATTCATTATTTTGCGTCGAAAATAAATCTCACAACTGAATTCTTGGACCAACTCATGAAGAACTCACACACCAACCTAAAACTCAACAACTGGCGACGAGGATAAGAAGTGTCATAAAAACTACGAAGTGGCCAATGAGATACGTTCTGAGCTCAGAAGCACACATTACGAAGATCTACTGCTGCAAGACTGTATCTACACTGCTTCGGTTGTGAGAAAAGTATACATACAGTGTCAGTGTAACTAGGGAGTGTTGTACGGTGAAATGTCCTCGTAAATTTATTTTACAGTATTGTCAAGATGGATAATCCTTGCTTTAATCCAGCGAGAGAGGCCACTAAAATTTTCTTGGATAAAGTAGAGCTGTACATTTTCGAAGAAAAAAAGTTGTTTAAAGGATCTATTTTTATGGAGATATTTTACGCAAAACGAAAGTAAGGAAAGTTGCTCAATTACTACATTATTATATACAGTAGCTAAGCTGTAGAGAAGACTGATTCCCAAGTCCTTTAGTCTTTAATGGATCTTTCGAGAAGCTTAATACTCTGTCTCTACTAAAGAAAGTGCTAGTGTAAGTTTTAAAAAACTTCGTGAATATGTACAGAAGCCTGCAGAATTAATTGAGACTTAGGCCATGGCTATGAATGAATCTCTGGAAAAGTGTGCTTTTCCTGCGCAGTGCAAGGATACGTTATATCGAGAAATGTTTGTCTCAGGGCTTAGAAACGCTCCACTTACTACTGTGGTGTGACATGGGTGGAGATACGAGCAAGAAGTACATCACTTTCGAGATCAATTATATTTCATCCTACAAAAACCATGACGGTGATGCAACAGTACGTGCGAGAAGAAGCAGAGGTAAATCAAGCGTTTGCATCGGTACACCAGGAGGTCACTTCACGAAACCTTGTGCAAGTAATCTCCTCGTAAAGTTACAGGCAATTACGTTTGCATCCGATGTTTTTCATGCGGTAAACTTTTCGTCAATTATTGCTTGCTTTGAAATTTGGCCTGAAACTCCTGCTCAAAGAAAGGACAAATGACTCGGGCATGCAAAAATAGGATTATAAGTAGCAATGCATTTCCATGTATAATATGTTGAGCTAAAATATAAGTACTTATACAATGTTGCACGTGCGAAAAGCATGTCTAACAAATGCAAAAGCATATACAAAACTAACCACATGGTATTTTTTCAATCGAAATTAAACAAAACTAGCCATATGAAAAAAAACTAATACTTTTTGTATACTATGGCTTACATTTGCAAAATTCATAATGCATACATCAGTGCCGTAGCCGGGGGGGGGGGGGTTGGGTGTCTGTAACCCCTTAAGTCCAAATTGTTGAAATTACTTGTTAGATTTTGCAGTTTTGGTGCAAGGTCTGATGAAAAACTACTTGCATACTGCAAGAAGTCTGACTATTAATGACATTAGGTATTGGAAACAGCTGGATAATTGTAAACATATTATAAACATTCCGCAACCCCCAAACTCGAAGTCTTGTTACGGCCATGTACATGATGAACTACGGTGCTTAGTTTGTTTGATTGTTAATCCAGCCCCGACCGATACATAGTTATTTAATGCAACTATTTACTCAATTGTAGTTTTATATTTTTCGAAAAAATTACCTTGAAAGACTAGAGAGCTCGTTGAATTTATGTTATTACAGTCATAATTTGCACCTTTATTGATTTTTCTAACCACTCTAAAGATATTTTTCGGGAAATGACAAAATTTTGTAGAGCAAATACTTGTGTACAGTCTTTGTATGTGCATTTATTATTTTTAATGTATATCTAAAATTAATAGTTTCAGATCTGTTACTTTTATATAAAATACTATATTATTATAGTGTTCCATTTTACTTTTCTTATTCGTTGTTAATAAAATCAGAAGTATCATTTTATCATAGTTATATAAATTTGTTTTGGCAGTGCCCCATTTTACTTCTCTAATTCGCTGCTTTCAAAATTCTTAATAAAAATATTATATTTGTGTAAAATAATACTGGCAGTTCCATGTTTTACTTTTCTTATTCGTTACTTTTTAAATGAATTGTATCATGTTTGCTTTATTCATATAGGAAAGTCTTGGAGGTGCCACGGTTTACTTGCACAAAGAAAAAAGTTCTAAAAGCGAAGGTTGATAAGCACCATGTTTTCGTTATATGTAAAATGTTATCTAGTTTGGAGCCTGTTTTATGTACGTTTTTCAACCTCAAGGGGCGAAAGCAATGGCTGTAGACGAAGTAATCAACCTTTTCGCTGCTGACAAAATCCCTGATCACCCACCATGATTCTTTTTCTTATAAGAAGGTAAAATATTGTTTATTTTTTCATCGATTTGAATACCACTTGCATATCATTACCATCAGAAAATTCCTAAAATTTTTGTTCGTATTTTAAGGGTAGAATGCAGATGAGGTATTATGACAAATCACAACTATTTTCTACGGACATCAAAAATGCTCCTGCAATATTGTTTCTATTAGGATTGCGTTCAACAACATGCGCTCTAAATTCATTCGAAACCATCAGAATAATTAGTTGAACGTGGCTCATAGCGACGCGGTTCTGGCCTTTGTACTTTTACAAGGCAGTCAGCTAGACAGACACTGGCCCGTATGCTAAAGAGGGCACTAGCACTACGAAATAGCACTACGCACGACAGGCCGTAGTGCGGCGTGGAACACTACGAAGTGTAGTGGCGCCCTCCACACTTCGTTCGCAGTGCCCACCACCACACTACAGGTTGGTATGCTAAATATGGCTGAAAGCGTAGTGCGCACTACAAAAATCTGAAGTGTCCTACATGCCGCACTACACGACGACACTACTGTTTATTTCACAGTTTCGATACCATGTTTTGAAGCTTCTTTTTTACTTTTTCAGACGGCATTTTTAATTCCTTTGCAAGAACCTTCCATGCTTCCCTCTTTTGGTCAATGTCTTGGAAAGCGTGGACTTTGAATATACGATGGGAAATTTGCGCAAATGTATTGCGAATTTCAACTTATCACAATTTTCACTAGCAATATCACAATCAGCTGTTTTCAATTGAGGGATCTTCTGTAAAGATCAATGAGCATCACTTAGTGTATGATTACATTTCCTTTATGTTAAAACAAGATACATCAATAAAAAATGGTAAAACTTTGACAAGAGTGCATTCGAAAAAAAATATTTTTCAATGGAAACATTTTTATATTTTCTACTAAAGCACATAAACTACATGACTGTTACCAAAGTTCTACATCTCATAGCGTAGCGCGGCACTACAAAGTACTCGAAAAGCGAAGTAGCACTACAAAGTCTTTCTGCATACGAATCTGTAGTGCGACACTACACATTGTAGCGCTACTTCGCAGTGCTTAGTGTCTGGTACCTATTTAGCATACGAACAGGACACTTTGTAGTGCGTAGTGCTACTTTGTAGTGCTAGTACCCTATTTAGCATACGGGCCATGGGCTGCAATCGTATTTTCCTACCTGCGCAATCTCTGGAAAAAAGTACGAATTGCGGCCGGGGCCCGTTGTTGGAGACCGTCAATTGACAAACCCGCAATGCAGTTGGTGTTTTATACTACGAGCAGCATTAGCATGGAATTCCATGTCGGGATTTGTGTTCGACCGTGTAGGTCTTAAAGCGTTCAAGTCATCAGCCATAAATTACTTTTTCAGTGGCTTCTCTAGGCAGTGTTTCAGCCCCTTGGGTTTGCCCAGAGCCCTATTTTTTTCTAATCCGTTCCTTGACGCCCTAGCAAGTTCTTTTAATAATAATAATACTAATAATTAATAGTTGAATTTGAGTGCAGTCTCAGAGTTGCCAGATTACGTTGCTGCCTCGAGCAGACTTTTGCTGCAGTTCGTAGATAAGGATAAAAGAGTTACCTCACTAAACTGATCATCAAACTTATAATACTGGCGAGGTATATACCTATATGTTTGAAACACCCTTGCCTGCTTAAATTTGATCGACTCTTCTAACTTAGCCAATTTCTTGAACCCATTTTATTTTCAGTAGGAAACAGTCCACAAGGTGATGTAGATTTATTTTTTCTCTGTCTATTTCAATAATCGTGTAGCAGATATATGGCTAGCGACATGACCAGGATGCATATGTCCATTTAAATCAGTGATATTAAAGTATGTAGCAATGCATTCTAAAGGTATGCGTAGTATACTTCCACCTACGGAATGTATTGTAATTTGCAGTGAACAAGCAATATATCGTTTATTTTTATCGTGTAAATATTATGAGATTATTGTTTATACTGTATCGATAGAGAATTTGTACTCAAGGCTATAAATATACGAGAACGATTTCTTTTTATACGGTTGTTTTTAACTCCCTTATTTCTTTTCAGCATTCCCTTCGCGATCAGCCGCAATTAAAACAGTCTACGGATGTGTTGAAGGGAGGCATCAAGCCATAGAATTAAAAGATTAGCAACAGTTATGTCAATCCATAAAAAATATATATATATACAGTATATACTTAAAATTTCCGTTCAGCCAACCTCGGTTTCAAACACGTTGCCCGTCTCAACACAATGTGTCTTTCTACATAGATCATCGTACAATCTGCGAGTGCATTACCGTCCACAGCTGAAACATTTTTTTGTCCCAATATCGATACGAATATCAACAGTGCACGTAAAAATAGTTCACTTTGACATTGATTTAATGCGGATGCATAGATGACCTCTCAATTACGCTGTGGATATCAGTTTTCTGACGACATATAGAAAAAAGTTGCAATAATAAAGAAGTGGCATCATGGAAAACTTCGAGTTTATATTTGAAAAATCATAGTTACTGAGTTAGGTTCATCACAGTTGTTTCATATTATTTTCCTTGTAGTTTAATCAGAGACGTCTATATATTATGAATATTCAAGAATCATCAGCTTCTCTCAGAGATCTATTAAAGCTGGCGACTCCATTTCATCTCTGATTCATCATCACCTGAGATACGAAAAAAGTATTCACATAATGTTTCAAGAGAAAGGAGTAGGACGATTACAACTCCGTAAAAGCAATTGCACGGTACAATTAACTGCCGCACCAACACACTACATAATTACCTTTGTTTCAGATTGCTTTCGTTGTATAATATTATGTATTCACTCTTGACCCAATTTTTGAAGAACACGCAGCCCAGCAGACTTGACCGCATAGGCGAGTGACTGCAGCTAGCGACGCGGCCGTCAGAATGACGCAATGACTTCGAAGACGAGTAATATTGTAATTCAAGTTCAAACATATAGGTTTCTATAGTGCAGAACTTTTCAATTGAACTATTTGCTTTAGATCCGTCCTCGAAATATACATGTTTCGTTGCCTTTTTAAAGATTAAGATACAATCCTTTTGGTAAGTATTCTGTTGAATGTTTTACTATTAAACACAATAGTAAATAAGTTGTCAAGTTGCCACCTCCTTACCTCCTTAATAGAATATATTTTGTAAAGGACAAACATTCGTTCCAATGCACCTTTTTGCATGGTGCTGAACTGCGCTTGCATCTACAAGTTCACAGTAACAAATGCCATGCCAAAATATGAAAAAAAAAAAACAGGAGGAGAGTTTAGTAACCTTTTACATGATCCCATTGTGGTATGTCGTTACAATTCTCCTTTATAGACACAATCTATGAATTTTCACGGACAGAGAAACAGAAGCAGCAACAACTGCTCACACCAATCTGAGACACTAGGCTACTGAACCGTTGCTATTTCACACTAGGGGCGTGTTGCAATCAGACACAGGTGTTACCCTCACAGTGTTACAGGAGTAGCACTGAATGCGACGTGCGATCTCAGAGCCCCAAGAAAGTATTGAGGAATTTTCGGCAATCTTAAACATGCACATTTTTGGCGGAGCCTTCTTTTGGCTGTATTTTAAGGTAAAAAGTTAAAAAAACTACACAGAAGTGCATCATACCTTTTGTAACTCTAATTATCGAGTATCATAATCAATGTTTGTAGACAAAAGCAGTGTTACCTGGCTCGTATCGTAACCCTAAATGTAGGAGTTTTGTCGTCGGTGTCACCCGACCTGCGTTGCAATGGAGGCCAGTGTAGCACATGTGACACCGAAGACCTGAATGCAACACGCCTTAGCTGTGCATGGCACGTGCTGTGCCAGTCACGCTGTGGTTTAAATACCTTTTGCCTGGATCGTGACTGGACCATGACTGGACCATGACTGGCACGGCTGTGCTTTGCGCAGCTAGTGTGAATGCTTGCATTGAAATGCATTCACCAATATTGGACTGGGCCGGGATGCACAAAACGCCCGTAACACTAAATAGAAATTTCTTCTTTAAACTGCTTAAATGGCCTTATCCTGAGGACATCTTTAGTCCACTAAATCTCCAATGCACAAAACAATTCCAAAGGCATTTATCGTCTCTTTAGGCCCTTTTACGTGCAAATACTTTAAATCGTTCTTAGCCCGATATCGACCAATCACAGTCCCCGTTACAAGCAGAGATGGAACGCGAAAATCAAACCCCAACGACCAGCTGATTTCTGCCGTGACTGGAGTGCATGTCATATTTTCTTGTTTTAGGTGCCCTACAACAAATTTTAGTTTAAAAACCAATGAAATTTTGAAAAGAAAATCATTGTAAATGTAAAGACAGTTTCTTTGCTCGGTATATTGATTCATTTAGCCTACCTATGCTCATACTGCAAACTGAATGCTGAGGCGATTCTTTGTGGCGAAGTTGTGTGCGTGAATATAACCACAAGTTACAGAAACGACCAAATTCATGTCTACGAGACGACCAAAAACGTGGTTGTTGCACGGAGACTCGTTTTTGGTTGTGTTTACGACCACAACTCGCAACTTGCTTATCGGTCTTGGTTGTGACGTCACATTGTTTATTTACAAAGTAAAGTTGTTTGATTGGAGTAGAATTTAATTTAATGGGGCTAAAAAGTTTTGTTTATGGTTATAGGTTACGTTAAGCTGAAATTTACACCAAAACCGCGTGATTAAAGACTGTCATTGTTTATAGAGGGGTATAGTTATTTTTTTGGTTACAATAAGAGCTTGTCATGTTTGTCGAGAGAGGGCGCTCAATACCATCTCATGTCCTTGTGACTACTCTAGTTGCTCGTCAATGGAACCATAACTTTGTTTATGCTTGCGAATTTTTGATTGTTCACGGAGAAACGCCTCTGGCAATTTTGGACTAGAACACCGCATATTCAACGCTGTCTTAAAAATTCAGACGATTACATGAGAAAACTCATTGATAAGATGATTCGGACTCGTGAACAGAAGTGTCCGAAGATTTTGTTTTTCCCTGATATTGTACTGTATGTCGACCGAAACAGCAGTGAAAATATCAGCCTAAGTAAAAGTTCGGCTATTCGCAATGGAGTTGGGTGTTTCTTTCAAAGAGCTGTGCTTTTTTCCAATATTTTAAGTACGCAACAATAGTTAGAACGCGCCATACTATTTAGGAATATCAAAACGTTAAGATATAAAATCAGTTTCATTCGCACCCCAAATTGTTCGACAGTATCCAATAGAAAATTGGATACTACGGCTTCCTCACTTCGAAGGTTGCTCGTGCGAAGTCGCCAGACGTGCAAGAAATTTTCCGCCAGTTGAGCTCTTAGGTAAACAAAATTAAAAAATAATTTTAAGCTATACTTTTGTAGAAATAGTTACAGAATGTAAATCTTATGTAAAATGGACCAAATTTTCACTCGTTATGTTTCCTCATCGATGTTTAGTTTCTGCAGCTGTTCCTTTACTGCATTTAAGGATGGTCCTAGCACCCGTAACTTAATTACAAAAATAAAGGAAAATCTCTGTTGGCGGGAAAACGAAAATTGTCTGTGAATGTGCCCGCAGCTCACAAAGTGTACTTTTCTGAAGTTAAGGGAAAATCTGTGAGCTAAATACACATAGTGTAGGTTCGTGCATCCCGGTCCAGGATCGTGCCTGGCATATGCTTGGCACGCGACGAGCAGTATAGTGTGAATCCAGCGTAATTGACACTGTTATTTTACGCAAAATATTACGCAGAATTCAATGGTATGTACCTCTTCTTTTTCTGTAGGCTGGAAAAAAGTTACATGCGTTTTATGTACTGTAAACCAGTAGTAATTTCATTTTTTTAATTGAGTTTACATAAAGGTTTCATAATTATGGCCAAAGTATCACATTCATAGGCTATTCATTGGTAGAATATATGGAAGTACAATACATGCAAGCAACAAATACTGTTGAAAAAACTGAAAAAACTGTGGTGGTGGAACTTCAGCCATTCCACTGCGTGCCTCAACTTCAACGTGGCTGAAATTTCAGCCAGTGATTTGCTGCGGTTCCGTATTTTCTTTAATTTGTTTATATTACTCTCCTCCTCTCAGTTAGCCATTATCTCTATATACAATATTTTTTTCTGATCGTCGCGCTGATTCCAACGATATCACGGTTGGGTCAATTCGCTAAATTTGGGCTCCTTTCGATTCACGTGTTAAGCCGGCTGCTCACTAACAACTTTCGTCAGCCTCAGCGCCAACACGCATTGTCGCCTCAGACTACGCCAACTAACTTTTTGCTTCCCACACACTTTCGCCGCGCGTTGTTCGTAGCGCCTTCTAGCCAACTTAAACAATCGCCGATTTGTTTTTCAAATTGATGGAAGAGTTAGGCCTTGTCTAGGCATTTGATAGCTACGCTAGTAAATTAATGATAACCAATTGATATGGCTAGCTAGCCTACAGCCACCTACCTCTTGTAAAGTTTCGGAGAGGCGTTTAATTTTTTCAGACATGTTTTTGAGCTCCACAAAGCCCTGAGTTCGCATATTTTCCTTGCAATTTAGGCTAATTTTTACGTCAAAGCAGAAATTTCTTGTCACATGTGGAGTAAAAAATTAATTAGGTAGACCTTGCCTGTGATGTTACGCTCCCGTGCACCGTGGTTTACAGCGCATTCCTGCACGTAATAATTTGGGCCATTATACATAGAAGCATCATCACACAAAAAAATACCTAAGCAGGGATAGGCCCTAGTTAACCTACTTAGGCCTATATCAACATTTGAAGATTTTTGAAGGAGAAGGCTCACCTCAAACCTTATTTCCAGGGAGCAATGAAAGAAAATCACTGCCTCATATCATACTTGCTGCAGATACATAACTCCTAAAATGGATAAGCATCTATACAACTGGTAATGGCATTATGTCGATCTCAATTTTCGGGGAGGCAGTTCCCGACCGAACTTACAAAACCGTTAAAATCGGTTGAAAACTGTGGAAATGCGAACAGCAGATAGATTTATTCAACAATGCGTCAGAGCGACAGAAAACTGTTGAGCGGAGGGCCGCGAAAACCGTCACGTTCGTATGTTCGGTCAGTTCTTAGGCCTTGCAGCAGCACAGCTTGATAGCCGAACACATGCAACACCTGAAATTTTGCTCTCAGCACGCAAAGCGATGAAATAGGCTACCTGAATAAGAACTCATTTACTATCACTAAATAACTCATAAAATAGTATAGTCATGTACAGAAAATTAATATAGCGGTAAATAATTTGAATATACTTCTCGATGAACAAACAATTATTTTTAAGCCCCATCCCGTGTTGTTGTTGTTCGTAGCGGCAACGAAAATTGGGCGTGGAGCGTTGCTGTCGGGAACAACGAAATCGGCGCTGGGACCGACACCGTATCGTCGATAGCAGCAATTTCGTCGTCGATAGGCTCGTAGCGGCGACGGAAGTTGTTAGTGGGCAGACCCCTTTAGAAATCTCATACTGGGCGCTAATACCCTGGATGGTGGTGCGCCGGATGCAAACAAGTGAAATCTCATCCACTCCAGCTGCACGGGTTAAAACCTTTTCGCAGTTTGTCTGTTTGTGCCTTATCGATGTCGTCACACTATTGATAATGTTAAAAAATTGTACAGAGGGAGCGCTAGCACCCTCGATGGTGATGCGCCTCATCTGAACAAGTGGTGTACAGAGATCTCTGCTGTCTGAGGCGCTAAGTAAACCTCCGTGGGTGATTCGCCGCATATGAACGAAGTAACGAAGAAGAGCTCTCTGTGGGGCTGATGCTTTTGTTCATTGCTGGGTTGCTCGTCCTGAGATGCTACTGCTGGTGTCCTTGGTAATGTGCCATTTCTTGCTAAGCGAGAAGTCTGGGTTTATGGTGTAGTTTGTGTTAACGATTTACTTATGTGACTATTTTAAGGTTTCTAAATCGAGACATCTCAATGCCGGCTCATTTTCGGCAAAACTTGGATAAAAGTCTCACTTCGCGTCAAGAATATCCTGTAGTTATTGCGGTCGACTATGTAGCCTAAGATTTATTAGAAAAGAGTTCTGCAAAATTTTCGGTATTATTACCGTTTAAGGGCATTTAAAAAAAGGTGTTTTTCTTTTCTTATAGACTATAGTATATTTTGACATGCAGGATCCAAATCTGAAGTCCGTTTTTTCCGGACGACCCTAGTTTTTAAGTTAGAGGGAAAAACTTATCCCATTGTTTTCCTATGGGAGAAAATACCCTACGAGGTTAGGTTGGGTTAGGTTAAAAACCGGTATAGCCTATATTCGTCTTATCGACCACCCGAGTTATAGGATAAAAAAGTGATTTCTAGTATAATTGAGGCGTATTGAAATGACATCCATTTTTTTTTTGTGGAAATTAGGCAAACCAGGCCTACGCCTTATCTACCTGCCCGATATTATGAAGGGGTTTATGCCTAACTACCCGATAGTATTGCCTAAAGTGAGGTGAATCTGAAGGGTTTTATGCCTAACTACTCGGATATACCGGTGGGGCGAATTCGGCTCTTACGCATACGCATGTAACCTAACCTAAAGCAGCAGCGCGCTCCGACGAGTCAATTAAGAAGCGGAAAAGACGAAAATTTGATATAACATAACAGAATTTCCACAAATAAAGACCTATGTATGCTCAATCAGTACTTTTCAACGTAAGAAAATATATTAATATAATTCTGAAGTTGAAGTGGGGGATAAGACGAGTATTACCCTAAAACCCTATTTATAAGGTTGGTCAATTTATTTTAGGTCCAAAATAGAAATTTAACATTCTAAGGTGTTTTATAGGGAGAAGGACCCATTTAGACACATTTTACATGAATGCCATTTTGCTCGCAAATGCGTTGTTTTCCAGTTATTTGACTTTGAAGTTCCCATTGTTTTCCTATGGGAGAAAATACCCAACGACTCCACAGGAACCTAAACTGACAACCGACCCAGCCTACCGCCCTACTCTAACCTACCCTACCCTACCCCATCCTAACCTGCCTTACCCTACCCCCTAACCTAATCTACCCTAACATCTACCCTAACCTAATCTACCCTAACCTAATCTACCCTAACCTAATCTACCCTAACCTAATCTACCCTAACCTAATCTACCCTAACCTAATCTACCCTAACCTAATCTACCCTAACCTACCCAAGCCTACCCTACCTTAACCTAACCTACCATAACCTCTTGTGGAGTCACCGGGTATATTCTCCCATAAGAAAACCATGGGAACTTCAAAGTCAAATAGCCTAATTGGAAAACTAAGCATTTGCGAGCAAAATCTTATTCACGTAAAATGTGTTCAAATTTGTCCTTTTACCTATATAATGCTTTAAAATGTCGAAATTCTATTTTGGACCTAAAGTAAAATTTCACCAAGAGGGTCGTCCATTGCACTGTGCCATCGTTTGGTATTTTCTCCCATAGGTAAACAACGGGATAGGTTTTTTCCCCTATAACTTAAAAACTAGGTTCGTCCGAAAAATACGGGTTTCAGATTTTGATTCTGCACGTCAAAATACATTATGTAAAGAACACTTTTTTTGGCGCCCTTAACCGATAAAAATTCCCAATTTTCCTCTGTAAGGATAGCATGGGCCATAGGGTTATGGTAGTTGAGTTTGCCCCTCATATAACTAACTATGGGGCAAGCAGCCCATGACGGACCGTTTAGGTTAGGTACCTCAGACATAGCCTTTTGGGCCGGTTTTCCTTCGTGCCCACTTTGCTTTGCTGCTATCTTCGTTCTCGTACTGCTGATGCTTTATCGTGTTCTTCGTCTTCTATCGTGACGTATTGACGTATTCGTCTCATGAGTGTTGATCCTGTGTGGGAACACCATCGTACATGGGTACCAGGTTTCTATCGGCATAGTATAGGTAGGTCTTGTATCTTCGGTCACTGTTACTTTTGGTTTTTAACTCCAACTAATTTTCCCCCACTTTTGTGTACTTGTATAGGCTAGGTGGAATGAACCATTCAACTTTGTCAGGAATAACATTTTTGTGGCAGATGCTGGTCAATCTTTGAGATGTTTGACTATGAAGTTCCCATTGATTTTCTATGGGAAAAACAACCGGCGACAGTATAGGAACCTAAACGAAGCTAAACAAGGCTAACATAACCCTATCTAACCTAAGATAGCCTTACCTTACCTAACCTTACTTAACCTTGTCTAACCTTACCTATCCCAAACCAACCTGACCTAACCCAACCCGACCTAACCCAACCCAACCCGACCTAACCCAACCCAACCCGACCTAACCCAACCCAACCTGACCTAACCCAACCCAACCCAACCCAACCTGACCTAACCCAACCCAACCTGACCTAACCCAACCCAACCTGACCTAACCCAACCCAACCTGGCCTAACCCAACCCAACCTGACCTAACCCAACCCAACCTGACCTGACCTAACCCAACCCAACCTGACCTAACCCAACCTGACCTAACCCAACCTGACTTAACCCAACCTAACCTGACCTAACCCAACCCAACCTGACCTGACCTAACCTAACCCAACCGGACCTAACCTAACCCAACCTGACCTAACCCAACCCAACCTGACCTAATCCAACCCAACCTGACCTAATCCAACCTGACCTAAAACAACCTGACCTAACCCAACCCAACCTGACTCAATCCAACCTGACTCAATCCAACCTGACTCAATCCAACCTGACTCAATCCAACCTGACTCAATCCAACCTGACTCAATCCAACCTGACTCAATCCAACCTGACTCAATCCAACCTGACCCTATCCAACCTGACCTGACCCTATCCAACCTGACCTGACCCAATCCAACCTAACCCAATCCAACCTAACCCAATCCAACCTGACCCTATCCAACCTGACCCTATCCAACCTGACCCAATCCAACCTGACCCTATCCAACCTGACCCTATCCAACCTGACCCAATCCAACCTGACACAACATAACCGATCTGAATCTAACATAAAAAGCCCTTAAAAAAGTCTTCCATTACACTGTGCGAGTGTGATTATTTTTCCTCACGGGAAAACATGGGAACTTCACGATCAAATATCTCTAAAACCAAGTTTATGCGATGAAAAGTGTTATTCATGAAAAAGTTTTTAAATGGCTTCTTTTACCTAAATATGTCGACAAAATTACTAAAAGCGAGTTTGGTGCACTTGTAAAATAATACTTTATTCAGTAGGCTACTAGATATCATTAGTACACTGGTAGACAAAGCAATGATACCCATATACATATCAGTCGGAAGCGCAGAGTAACTAACTTTGTGTTAAATTTTTTGGTTCACGCAGATTAAAGCGTTTTTGAATATTTTTAACCTGACCAGAACATAATCAGGCTTTGCCTAACTTATTGTAATCTAATAAAATACTTTAACCTGACGTAGTATCTTATTAATTAAATATTGTAGCTTGTGTGCTAGAAATAGTATTTGTTGTAGAAAATTACCAAAAACGTCCACGATGCAATGAGTGAGCGCATCAAGCTGACGGCGGCCATATTGTCTTACATTCGAGCGTTGTCAATATGATCACCGCCAGCTTGATGTGTGAAATGTGTGCGTTCTCAGCAATATTGCACAAAAATAATGCCGCCAGGTATTTAATTGTTAAGATACTACTTTAGATTACTATAGGTTAGGCAAGGCCAGGTTAGGTTCTGCTCACGTTAAAGTGTTCAGAAAACCTTCAACCAAAAAAATTCAATTAAAAATATTATGCATTTCCGACTGATATATGGGTATCGTTACACTTGACTAATAGTGTACTACTGTTATATAGGTGGAAGTGAATTAGCCTGGCGCCATATTGTGTTTTTATTACAAATTTACCGACACATGTAATAATACTCGCATATAACGGTCTGAAATGAATAGTTTTGTTTTGGTACACACAGATTAAAGCTTCACTGAACATTTCATAATAAACAGAACTGTCCCTGGCCTCTCCTAACCTAAAAAATTATCTAAATATTTTACATCAGCCATAAAGTGGAAAACGTATCAAAAACCCAGCAACCACTGCGAAATGTAAAACTTATGAATTTACTGTTCGCAGTTGCCAATGATGTCGTTGACTAGTGGGGACTAGTTGAGCTGCTTTTTACAATATCATAGGTACGACAACGACATGTCGGACATTAGACGTTGTTACATTGGATTGCGACGATTGAACGACGCCAATGGCAGACGTTTCTCTCAATTGACCGAACAATCGTATGACTTTGTGTAGGTATTACGTACAGACTTTTGCTTTGGTAAAACTTTTATCGAAAAGGAAAATGTTCATTACTGTGATGATTTGGTGTTTTCTATGTAAATATTATTAGGAAATAACTTCGTTCAATATAGGCGTTCAACAAAACTCAAATCTAATCAACTGCGCTATACAGTAGTTAGCAACATACCGGTAATCTTGAGCTTAATAAATCAGTATCTTAAATCTATTTGTCTATATCCGATGGCTGCGACCTACATATTCTTGTTCAGAGTTCCATTTTCTACCAGAAAAGTGGTCTAGATTTCATGGGCTTAAACCATGAAATCTCGGTAATTAATAATTTCCACAGCCTACTGGTGGAAACTTAATATATTACGGTTTTCATACCGTCCCATACAAGTTACACTTCTCACAATATTATTCGTGCGAGAGAGTCAAATTAATTCACGAAAGAAGGGGTAAACGTATACCGCCTGGCAGGCTGGCATAGAACGGGGCGTGTTGAAACTACAGGGACTGCTGGTGGAGACTAGAGTCGGCCGCTGTTCCATACCAGGATGCTTCTAATAGCGTGGGCACACTACACAGTTCATGTACTACAGATAGTTATGTCAAGCAATAGAGACTGCAGCACCGGCAGTTGCAGCATAGTGGCGTCACACAAAAACGTATCAGCCAATAGCCTTACTCTTTTTGCAGCGGGGCATCTTGGGTAATTTCCAGTGTGGCGTCGTGTGTGCGAGAGGTTAAGTGTGTGTCGTGATTGTTTATTACAGAAACGCTGGTAAAATTCTTCAGTTGCAGCTTATTGTACTTTCCACGTGTGTATAATATTCTACTTTAAAACTTGTTGTAATGCAAAGTTTTCTTGGTGAATGAAAATCGTCTAATTTTGTCTTTTAAACTCACGCGAAGCATTCTATTCCGCGCAAAGCATTCACTTCAACTTAGGCAAACATTTTCAGATGGTTTTCTCAGTTCTTTCTATGGCGCTGAAAAACAAGATGCAATACAATATATAAAATATATGGTCTATTATTTTAGTTTACTTATGTAATAAAGTGTAGCCTATGGCCAATATGGGTATTTCCTATTTGAGGTAATGAATGATAAGCACTTGACGGGAAATTCTTTCTGGTATACTGCAGTACAAGGAGCGCCGCTCGCGGCCTCATTTGTTTACACCAGCATAGTGATGTGGCAGTCGCCCATTGGCTGAAATTGACGCCAGTCACGGCGGTCGCTGATTGGCTGAGATGGTGCCACGGCGGTCGCTGATTGGCTAAGATTGGGCGAAAGGGTGTTCCCTTAGAGCTGACATAACTATCTGTAGTAAATGAACTGTGGCATACTGTCGCAAAAAATTCCTATCACTGAACTTTTTGCTTCGGCCGCGACTATTACCGATGGGGCTTGGATGTCACGCTAAAACTATGCGTCGTTGCGACATTAAACTTAGAAGTAGGAGGTATTCTCAAAGCTTGACCATTGCTGCTTGTTATAACGTACAACTACAAGAAACGACTCGTACGTTAGCTGTTCTCTTTAGTGGCATAGCAATGTCCAAGCCGAGTTTTGTGTGCTGCCAGGCAATCGGGTACAGAGTTGCGTTTCAATGCAACTTTTGCGTTCGTGTGTGGGCGCCTTAGTTCGCAAATAAGAAATTGATACTGATATAACTCTTAGTCAGCGCAGCTTCGCTCTAGCTCAAAAAATTATTATAAATAATCCGTGCAGCTCCAGGAATAGCCAGGAGTGGCTACTGGTGGAAAATTTAGAAAAATCGGATGATAAATTTCAAATAAAATAGTAAAAATCTGGCAGAATCTAAGGATGTCCGCCAGTGTTGTGTTAACCCGTTCCGGAATGGCAACGGTTACCTATATATATTGCATGCTTTTTTTCTACCTGCTTGATTGAAAATAGCTCCTTCTCTTGGAAGGGCTCAGCACTTACCGACCGACGTTGTTTCAGCAGAATTGCATTAGGAACAACGACTCTCTTTAGAGTAAAGATAAAAACGGTTAAAAATATTACGATAGTAAAATAACTCGGAGAACATGCCACCTCGCGTTCTACGCTTTCTGGTGGCCTGCATTATCGTCTTTGGGTAAGTAGTTTATGGTCAATTTGTCAGAAGATGAAATATGATTATCTAGAATACTAATGGAACAACGTAAAATAGTAAATAAAACCGACACGAGAATGGGTTACAGGATGTTACTTTAGTTCGTTAATGCAATAAAATTAAAAACACTATCCGGTTCTTCCTTGTAATTTACGTAACCTAAATATATTTTTGCTGCAATTTATCGTATAGCTATTTGTTGACTTTTGAAAAACTGGCAATTTTTTAATGCTCATATTACATAGAAAGGTGTACTGCGAGCTGAAAATTAAACTGACCTTTAACTGTGCACAAAATGCATAACATGGAAACTACTGCAAGATTCTTGTTATATTTCCAGCACCGCTGTATCAGCCACTGGAAGCTGCCCTCGGCACGACATCAAAGAGCAGATTTCGTAAGTAATTAAACTCCTGGATATGGCACGGGACAGCGTTACAGAGCCTTGATATATCTGACGCAACTATTAAACTCTTGTGCACTCCTAGCAGTCTGTCTCTTGGCTAATTAATGTTTATGCGAAAGATCTAAACTTTTCTTTTTTGTATCTATTGCATGTGACAAACAAATCGTTTTCTATAACTAACACAATGAAATAAAAAACTTACTGAGTAAAATGAAGTAATTAAACTCGCATACCTCCGGTCAATAACGACACAAGGATTGGTTGAACAAAGTGCTGATGTATGTACATGCGGAACGTCGGTGTAGAATATTCTACTCGCGGAAACGTAGATATAACAACTCGTATTGCCATTAGGGTTCGATTTGTGATGCTCTCCCTGAAGATTACCTGAACCGAGGTAAGCTTTAAGTTATCTTAAATTGTAGACGTATGGGATGAGTTTTTCTCCTTGCTCGCTATACTTTCTTCCTATTTGCTGCTGATCGTCTTTATGTTCGTTCTCTTCTTTTCTGATCTTCTATTCCCATGCGCGTTGATCCTGTGCCGCAACACCCTCGATCGTGCCTGGATAGGTACCTCGTTTCTGTCGAGATGCTGTATGTCCCCTCTTATTTCCTCTTTGGTCGCTGTTGTAGTCGTAACGGAAGTTAGTTTATTGACGAATTTTGGGTAATCGAACGAATTTTGGACAATCTCAACGGTAATCAGTTCGTGATTGACTGTAAAGTCAATTCACAATCGTACATTAGTTATAGCTATGGCATGTTCGACTGGACCCCCAACCTTCGAGGCTTGATTTTACCCAAACTGCAGACGGAAGCTTTGCATGTTTTGTCACCGTGAGTTGTGTTGCAAATGCTAAAAGCAACGTGCTTGCATTGAGCGGGCTGAAAACTCTATTACAGAGTATGATAGAGCTACTGATGGTCTCATGGGTAACCGGTTGAAGGTTAACGCCTGAAACTCAACTCGTGTCGAAGCCTGCGTATACCTGCTTGCAAGTTTCGAACAATTTCTGCCTCTAGGGCTTGATTTTGCTCCCCCCCTCATCGAAAATGCTTCGAATCAGATAGAGACATCGATCTGGCTCAAAGTGAGCCATGGGAAGACACGTTTTACTGTATGGCAAAAGAGAGCTGGAGTTACAAGCTACTTACCTACATTTCAGGACGGATCTCCTCATCTGTCAGGTGCGCACTTTGAAAAACTTGCCGCTGATATGCAGCTCATTGATGGAGGTAATTGTAATTCCTGCTTATACATTTATATTTATTTGATTCTTCTGCTCGACTATACACTAATATTCTTTCCGTGTCTCGGTCAAAGTCAGATCAACTCTTGAAGACAGTCCGCTTTCCAGCGGTTTACTTAGGCTACCTAGCATCATGTTTAGTCAATATAGCCTATTAACAATATCTTCCGGGAAATAGTTGCTACAGGTTTTAGTCTTCATAAGATATTTCGTTTTTTCATGCGTCAAGTAGCTTGCAGATAACTATAATTGATAAATTGAAATGCATATCGAACAAGGTATAGTCTAATATGCATTTTCAGACGAGTGAAAACTAATAAAAAACTTGAGAGCACTCTGAGAGCGCATGCCTCCGTCAAGCAAGGCAACTGTAACGAAAAATTCAAATTGGTTCTGAAACCATGATTTCTTTCGTATCAGTACGGAAGTATCACCATTAGTGCCTTTTGATAGTATTAACATTTTCTGTAATTTTCTTTAAGATCTGTTCATAACTTTTTGAGTTATGCTGCTAACAGTGAAATACACAAGGGAACCAAACAATTATCATCAAAATTGAATCATTTATGTCTCTCAACATTACTAACACTCATGTAAATTTCATAAAGTTTCATCCTTAAGCTTTTGAGTTATTGTGCTAACAAAACAAAATCAAACATAGCGACAAACAGCCGAACGAACAAACGTATTACAAAATATGGTAATTTGGTCTTCGTATTATACGTAACAACTCTTGTAAATTTCACGAAAATCCGTCCATAACTTTTTAAGTTAGCCTATGGCTTTGAGAAAATATAGGCCGACAGACAAAGAGATGAACATATTTACTCTGTATTAAAGAGTACGATTGACCTGCTGATAGTCTCATGGGTAACCGGTTGGTGCCTGAAACTTAACTCAGGTTGAAGCCAGTGTAGACCTGATTGAAGTTTCGAACACTTGATGCCTCGAAGGCTCCACTTTTTCCCACCTGCCCCATCAAACATGCATCGAATCTGATTGAAACATCAGGCTCAAAGGGAGCTAGGGGAAATCACATTCACTGTATGACAGAAGAGATATGGAGATACTGGTTAATTACCTGCTACTGTTATCATGCCTAACAATCCTTGTAAATTTCGTAAAGATCGACTCATTACTTTTTGGGTAATCTTTGTGCCCCACAAACACGACAAAAACAGAACCTCCTTGGCGGAGGTAATTATTTCTCACTTGGCACCTATTGAAATATACATTGTTCAAAATAATGACCTGAAATTTAGATATACATGTGTTTGAATTGAAAGTTACCGAACACTCAGCTTAGTAACACTCAGCTTAGTAATATTTTTTTTTTTTGCAAATGCTGTCACTGCTACATCCAGACCAACCATAAGACTAGAAAAAAAAAAAAGAAAAAAATTCCAAGGCCTACGGCCTTCCTATTTTGTCACTTATTCACAGGTGCTCCTCTCAGGTACCGTGTTAATACTCTTACTCGTCAGGAGCAATATTGAAGCAGCTTTATGGCTAAGCTTTTTAGGTTTTTCCATTTTGTATTATAAGGAGTAGTGTCCACTGAGGACTTAATGTGTTGCTTGAGCCTTAATTTACACCATCGAGTCCTCTGTCTCCCAATGTTCCGCTTGTATCGCGCCTGTTACTTACGCGAACAGTGGGTGTAAATTGTCCATTTTGCATAATAGACAGCATCTGGCGCCTTTATTGTATGTTGTCTAGCTGAGAGTCTGATACAAACTGTTTCCCTATGAGTTAGATTTGGCACCTATGTCAGCGGAACCAGACTTGGTCTGCCCTTTTGTAATTAAACTTAACCTACGCTCTTCTACCATAACCTAACCCATACCTTGAAGTAGCGCACATTCTGTGCGGGCACCCAGTATTCTACTTGCCTTCTTCGCAACACGACAGTTGTAGCAAATCGTAGGAAATGGAAACATTGTCAAATCAAATCCGGCCTTTTGAATACCCTCTTAAGCCTGCGCATGTCAGATTTCCTTAGTCCTGTAATTTTTTGCTTAATATTTCGTCTTTCATGCTCAGGATCAGGACCAAATGATATCGTACTTTGATGGCTGCGTCGCTAACAGAAGTTCACCTCACCTGCACCACGGAGTTGGCAACCTGCAAGAAACACCCCAGTACTCCAACATCCTCGTCAACCTGGCCATTGCCTGCTCCAGCTTCCGGTTGCTGGATAACCAATACACCATGTTGCGCGCAGTCGACAAGATGCAAACGTGAGTCATACATCCACGCCAGGGTACAGTAGTGTCTGTACTTGTCTGCGGGTTTCGTTGTGTTCAAGTGTTTTCTTTTGAGCTTCTATTACGGTAAATCGCCTCATCAGGGGTTCATTTTGGCTCTGATCTTCAATGCCCATTGCCATTTTTCCCACTCCTGTTGATAGTGCTTGCTATCCCCTTTCTTCCTTAAGCTTTGGTGTTCCTATGTATAGATTCTTCAATCTGTTTCACATAGGTAGTCAATGCTGAGTACGATGTCAGTTTTTTTTGGCCTCTTACTAGAGCGCAGTGAGCGCTGTATAGTAAAGCTTGAACGAAGAACATAATAAAATCGGAAAAGATCAAGGAATGTTGAACAGCGAACATTCTTCTTGATTTGAGTTTCTTTAGGTAGTATGGCTGGAACAAGTTTGTTCTTACTGCAGTGACTGTGTTTTCCATGCCAACTCGGGCATTTCACTCGTGGAAAACACAGGGCAGGTCCCATCGTGACCAGGCCATTACCATTCGATGTGCCAAAACAGATGAACGATAATGGTGCTTGTTTTGGTCAATCGGTATCACAAGCTGTGGCCCAAAACCTTTACGGGATATTCGTGGCTACACACCAAACCGCAAAGCTAGCACGATGCATGGTACCTGCAGGATAGATGTACCCTACCAGGAACCGCGATCATGCTGGTTATCGATCTCCTAACGATGGAAATATAACGAACTTGCTTGGTTGTTAGCGGTTACCAACTCCTGCTGCAGGTCAACTGAGCTGTCCCCTGTTCTGAGCTGTCTCGGGCCAGCTGCGAACCGGCCGCAACTCTTTCCGCTTTTTGGTTATTTTTGTGTGTTGAACCATTCAATCTTACTTTCAGCGAATCCACCTCTCAGGGGTATATTCTGGCGGGCCCCTTCTCTGCCACAATATATTTGGGTCTCACGACCCCAAGAGTTCCTTGGGCTTCTTCACAGGGGTGCTGCAGCTTGCCGCAGCTCCGGTTGAGAAGGCTAGTTTGGTAGGTTCTTTATATTTCCCCTTCTGTTCCGTGAGGTGGGCGGCCGATCGAGGTGGCACGACCTTTTCCCGCAGTACTCCTACCTGCGCCCTTGCGGAGGGCTACGGATGGGGCCAGCCGCACAAGCGTTTGTTTTTTCTGTCTTCTCCTCTTTTCGTTAGTCGTCTCTTACCCGGTACCATCCGGATGAACGATTTCGTTCAGCCGAGCCGTGTAGAAACACATGCTTTATAAATTTGAGACACGGAACTCACGTATGTGAGTTCGCCGTCACTCTCGACCTTCCGGCAGAAATACTGAGACAAAATATTTAATCTTGGCGCGATGCGGCTTAGCATCTCTGCTTTAGCAAACTTATTTACAAACCTTGAACTTCAGCGAATCCAAATCCTCTGTTTTTACCCGCAAGACCATGCAGTCAGCAATGATGGATCCTACTAATACAGTACTATCATCTTATACCACTGGAATGCCATGTCGCAACCCACAAGGGGTGCTGTCTTCCTCTGTTGGCAATCTGTTCTTTCGTCAGTGAGACCAAAATGCTCCAACCATATAAAGTTAGGTATTAAGGACGAAGAAGCCATGTTTTCGGGCAGTAAATATTTTACGTATCGCAATATCTCTTCAACGTGTAAGACAAGAAAAGAAAAATTATTGTCTGGAAAATATTCGCTTCCGTTGACGTTCCTTCTCAGGGTTAGTTGGGTTTGCCCATCCATGATTTGAGTAGAAGCAACCCCAAGAAAATCCATAGGTTACCTTAAGACTGATGTTATGAGAAACCGCGACCCCAGGGGCTCATGGTTACCTGAGCCATTATCTAGGTCTTCGGGACATCGGTCCTTCGTGCCTACTTTGCTTCCTTCAGTTTCCATACTTCTTACTGATATTACTTTTCTCTATGCTTTCTTTTCTTTTCCGACTTGCCGTTCTAGTGCTCGTTGATCCTTTGGGAACACCCTCCCGCATTGGTTCCATATTTCTATCTGCATAGCTACTATATGTGCCTTTTTCTTCCTGAGTAAGCTCACCTCTGTTGTGGAGTCGGAGCCCCAAATTACTCAATTTAATATAATCAGTGTTGATAGGAGTAGCGATGACGTTTGGTCAGTATCCTGTTGATCATTGAAAGGCTTGTCTGGGTTGGTCTGCGTAATAATGATGAGCCTATTTTTATGTTGCAGGTATGACTTGCAGGGACTGCAGACGAAAGTGGACGCGCTTACTGCCGATGTGCTCAACTTTTCCTCTAGTGTCAACAGCGTGAGAACAATTTGCTATGAATTTTGTGGAGCTGGTCATTTACATACAAAAGTAACTTAGTCAATTCCATTGGATTTTTGTAGTAATACTTAATATTCCATATCACGAGAATGCTTCCGGACTTGAATAATCTTCGAAGTTCCAAATCACTTAAGTATTTGGACATGTGAATTCGCAAACTATTGCATCTCCATATAAATACTGAACAGTCCGATTGAGTATGAATTCATAGACATTTTGTTAGGTAAGCCTGCATAAACGCTATGCTGTACCTACCTAAATATGGGCTCATGGGTTACAACGAATATACCTTTACCCTCACACCGTGCATCTGCTTCACATGTGTCCCAAATAGAAGATAAATTGAACTTACAGTGTCTTAAGGCCTGTTTGCGTTCTTACTTGCAGAAAGTGTTCTACGAAGTGTATGCTGTAATTGCGCTGGTGGTTCTGCACAAGATTGGCCTGCCGTCCGATGCTTTTTCTACTCAAGTTCTGATATGCGCCCTGTTCCTAGCTGTGGAGTGTGTGGCGTCCAGCCTCATGATATACGTGTTCAGTGTCAAGGTATGTCCAAGGTATTGTTGTATATTCCTTAATTGCCTAGTCAAGCTCTCATTCCCGAGGCATAACGGTAAATACGATTAAAATAAAAAAAATTTGTAGAGTCGTTCCTCACCACCTATACAGTGATATATTCGGTAGCTTATGTTGGATAGCCTTGATAAAAGTTGTACACGTTTTCTTTCAAATATGTTACATACCGATATCATCATTATATCTATTACTGTTTTTAATGTGTTGAAGCCATTCAGAACCCGAAAATTTTGCTCTTACCCTTTATATTATAGGCAAAACTGTCTACCAGTATTTGTTTTTATGCCAATCGACGAGTACCAATTCCACAATTTTAGCTACTTTCTTAGGTATATACATATTTTAGCGATGCTATTAACTCACTAAAATAACGCACCCTCTCCGGGGGATGTTTACCACATTATCAGTAGTACTAATCACAAAAAAGTAAAATCTTACCCTATGTGTTAGGGGTAGTGAAGCAAGGCTTTTACTGCCTCCACTCCCTCATCTAATTTCTTTAACAGGTGTTTGCAAGAGTTACTCCACAGGGAGTATTGGCTGCGCCATGGGGTTCTAGGGTTTAGTCCAGGTTCTCGGGGGGGGGGGTCTGTGTACATTTATCTTTTACAGCTCTACCGTGTATTTTCGTATTCCATATGATGACGTTAAAAAAAGTTGGGAAGAAATCTCCCCCCTTGCACAGTTTTGATGGGAAGCAGGGGAGGGGCTTGAAGTTATCAACTGTCGACCGATTGTTTTGAAACTTGCTTAAATATGTATTTTTAAAAAAGAAACCCATTTTGCCCTATAACTTTCTTGATTGAGGCCTTAGTTTTGAGATAATGGGCTTTATATATACAGAGTGTTTTTTAGGCGGACAAATTTCAACCATAGGTAGAAAAACTCAAAATAAATAATTCTAATGAATGATAAAATGCCCAAAACAACTTACTTTTCGACTTATATTGACTTGAAGAAATTTAAAGCTTTAAGTTGGATACTACTTGCGCGCCAATGTTAGCACTAGTTTTGATAGTTCAGCACGTTGCTGACCTCGCCAAAGCAGTTTACATTATTTTTACAATTAAAACTTCATATATTTCATGGTTAGGAAAAAACATCTGCATTTTCAAACTTAGCATTTAACGTAATCAAACTACTGTATGGCGGACACTACGTCATCAGAGGTTACATCCGTGTCGTTAAAAAAGAAATGCAAGGGTTGCTGCCACCAGATTTTGAACCTTGTGTACAATTTTCAGAGTGACTCGTGCAGCAGAGAACAAGGGATCCCGACTTCTCCAAGCTGAATCTTTTATTATTATTATTATTATTATTAGTATTATTTTTAAATCACACCAGACTGGCGACGTAGGAACGGAGAAACACCATGAGGTTAACAAACCCCCACGCAACCAGCCCAGCGGGTGGAGAAAACAAAAGAATGAAAAAAAAAGAAGATCCGAGATCACAGAATAGCTCTGT
>LQNS02277998.1:11277917-11303266 GCA_001587735.2 Parhyale hawaiensis
GGACAGGTCAGTGTGTGGACACGGGACAGGTCAGTGTGTGGACACGGGACAGGTCAGTGTGTGGACACGGGACAGGTCAGTGTGTGGACACGGGACAGGTCAGTGTGTGGACACGGGACAGGCCAGTGTGGACACGGGACAGGTCAGTGTGGACACGGGACAGGTCAGTGTGGACACGGGACAGGTCAGTGTGGACACGGGACAGGTCAGTGTGGACACGGGACTTGTTACAAAATTTCAAAATGTGCTATCATTATTTCCACCACTTTATATGTATGCATATGAATCTTTACATGTATATATATACACACACTGAGAGCTGGGACTACCGAATGAATGCCTGTATTTCGGTAGTCCTTGCGGTCGATTCATCCGGTGTCTCTTTGAGAATGGGCCTATTGGTTCGTCTACTGCCTCCTATCTAATCTACCGAACTATCTAATCTTCTACTGATACCGAATGAATCTACCGAATGACTTTCTTCGGTAGATTTGAATTTCCCGCGCCGACAAAAGAATACTTCATGGCCCTCCATGACCCACTGTCTTTCCTGAAAGATACTAGAAAATATCCCATTGATTTTAGCTTAACTGAGTTTTTCGCGATGTACTGCACTTCATTGAACAGCAGAGACGTTACGCTTTGAGCCCTCAGGGGTATATTCTGGCGGGCCCTTTCACTGCCACAATATATTTGGGCCTCACAACCCCGAAGTTCCCTAGTGCCTTCTCCGCAGGGGATGTTGCAACTTGCCGCAATTCCAGCTGACGAGGTTAGCTTTGTAAAGTTAGGTAGGCTCTCAATACTTCCCCTTCTGTTTCGGGAGGTGGGCTGCCGATCGAGGTGGCTGACCTATTCCCGCTAGACTTCTACCTTCTTGTATTTCGTCTCCTTCCCCTGTGCAGCGAAATTGAGCGAAAGCGTTCTGACGCGCTCAATTTGCAATTTTTCCTGTCAGTAGCGCACTGAGACCTACCAGCAGAGAAGTCGACACAAAAATCATTGACAATTTAAAACGCGCCCTAGTCGGCGCACGAGCCTGTGGTTAAACACAGGAATAGTTCGGCGCGATATAGGCAGTGTGCCACTGAAGCGCTATTAAAAACTTCTACTACTACTACTACTATTACTACTACTACTACTACTTGCGCTCTGAGAAATGGGCGTAGTGTGTCATATTGCTTCGCTTACCCAACAGCAACGTGCTTCCGAGGAATCCGAGCTCAGTGGAGCGTGAACATCTGCCAGTGGGGGATGTAATTAAAGGCTTGAAATAGGTGCTCTATGGGCTCTAAAACACAATAAAATAAAGGCTCGAAAATATAATAAAAGGCTTTAAAATGTGTTTTATATACACATAGTTTATAATGAGTTGTCGAAAGATTACGTGAGGTTGGTTGCGTCGAGGTTGGGCCGCTTTCTTGAGAAGCAGAGTATCCTTCCACCAACACACTATTGTTTTCGTAAGGGCTTGGGAACTTGTGATGCCCTGCTTATCATTTCTCATGTGTTGCAGCTGACACTTGATAAGGGTCATGAGGCAAGGTTAGTTCAATTGGACTTCAATGCTACTTTTGATCGCGTGAATCACCATGGGTTGCTCCATTAGCAATGATTGATGGGTATTGGTGGTTCAATTTTTGCTGTTATTAGTCAGTTTTTTTCTGGTCGACGCCAATGTGTAGCGGTTGATGGGAAGAGTAGTGAATTTTTGAATGTGGTTTCTGGTGTCCACAAAGGTAGTGTTCTGGGCACCTTGTTGTTCATCGTATATACAGTGGACCTGTTTGATCTTGTTAATAATTTACTTGTTGGTTACGCTGATGAAGTTACTTAGCTGGCTGTTTGTGAGAATCCTGGCGATAGGTTGGAAGTTTCAGAATCCATGTTGACTCTTGGCGTTCTCGGTACAGGATGAGGCTAAATACAGGCAAGACTAAGACCATATTTGTGTCTAGATCACGTACAATGAGACCTTTTCTAGCACTCATACTGTGTGGTGTACCACTTCCACGGGTAATCTTGGGTATCAGTTTTTATCCAAAGTTGACGTCCGAGCCCCATATCCGTTCGGTTGCCTCAGGAGCTTCGCAGAAAATTGGTGTTATGCGACGTGCTTGGAGGGTGTTTGGTTCTCTAGAGTTGACACGTCGCTGTTTTAATTGCTATGTCCTCCATCTTCTGGAATACTGATCCTTAGTCTGGGTATCTGCTGCTGATTGTCATCTGAGTTTGCTTGACAGAGTGGGTTCATCGATGTGCGTTCATGCTAGATGGTGTTGTGCCTTGTGATCCGGGGCATTGCCGCAGAGTTGGTGGGGTCTGCTTTCTCTATGAAGTATTTAGTGGCCTTAGTCATCCACTGGCGGCTTTTCTTCCGGAGTTATTTGGTCGGGTGAGGTATCCTCGACATACCGGTGCTCTTCATGAGTTTGCTTTGGAACCGGTACGATACCATTCAAGTATTCCCGTTCGTTTTTTAAATCATGTGTAAAAGTTTGGAATGGTATTGATGGATCTGCCGTTGCTGGTGAGAGTATTAGTAGCCTTAAGCCGTGGCTGAACTACGTACCAGGTTAACTCACGCGCAGATCGTGTGTTAAGCCCCGCCCACCCCTTTTTAGCTGTGACGTCAGGTGGAAAGATAGATACCAAACCGAATTAATTAGGTCATGCCTGTTACCTGCTTCATAAATACGGTCAGGGTGGGCTTCCATGCAGAGATAAAGGGGTACTCATTTTGCACGATCACACCTGTTTACCGTTCAATACAAAAATCCGTTTACTATAAATAAGGCAATATTATATCAAACACTTAGGTTGAAAAAAGACGAAGAAATTAATTACAACATGGCTACGGCTTCATGAGAAATGATGTGGCTTAATTTGTAATCATCACATTATCATTTTGCATACTAGAGCACCCCGCTGTAAAAAAAAAATACCGCAGAAGATCATATCTTACAGAAAAAAAACTTCAGCTGCATACGTATTATCGGTGAATTACATATTAAACGCTCTAGATGTAATTGTAAGTCCAAAATTATAAACTGTATCTGTGAAATTTGTTTTTTAAAGCGCTTTTCTGGTCAAAATATTACAAGCTGTCATACAGAGGAGTATTTTTCATTAGATTGAGCTTCACATTTCAATCGTTCAAAGGCGGTGCATGAAGTAATTAAACAGTTTCCCCGTCGACATACCATTTTCTTTCAAGTTTTTTTTTCGGAGAAACGTAATTTTGTGACCAACTTCGCTTGACAAGCGTTCGCAGCCTAAGAAGAAAGATTTTATTTCCATTTTAATAGCTTCTCTAAAAGAAGTTAGCGTTGTTTGCCGTTCCTTGTGAAAATTTGGTAGAAAACTGAATTACTCATAATTACTACGTAGTAGTTTTTCATTTTGCTAGGGCAAAAACTGTTTGGAGTACAGCAGATGTCACGGGTGGCAGCGAGATCTGATTATACTCTTTTGCTGCCGAAATCCACTTTTTTACTTCTCCGGATCTTCAGGATAACGAAGAAGCTTCAAAAAGTTCTTTTTTTCCTTGTTCAAAGCAGCCAAACATCAAACACCCGCCCATTGTAGTGGAAATAAATGTATAAATGACTTAGGAATACTATTGATATTTACCCAACACCGACGTTCTTCGCTCCACCTGACGTCACACGAGGAGATAAGCAGAGCAGTCTCAAAATGGTCCAGCGATGAGTTAACCTGTTATGTTATTCAGCCATGCCTTAAGCAATCTGCAAACAGCTATTCTTTGATCTCTCTCTTCTCTTGCTTTTTTTCTCCCTTTCGCATGCTGGGCTGGTTGCGTGTGGGTTTGTCATCCTTATGGAGTTTCCTTCGATCTCACATCGCCAGTTTACTGTATTTTAATAGTAATAATAACAATAATACCGAACAAAAATACCGAATCATTCGGTAGGTTTTTAGGAAATCTACCGATATAAGGAACCGAATGACGCGTTTTCCTCTAACGATGCCGGCGGTACCAAAAATATACCGGATCCCAGCTCTGTATATGTACTTATAAATTCTACCGTTGTCACAATATCTTGGGCAAAACCAGGCGATTGTTATTTATCAGTAAAGTTTTTCCTCCTAAAATATAACTATACGGTTGTTACATACAAGTTGATGATTTTAAAAATGAGGCATCCAACAGCTAAATCATGGAATTTGGCCTAGTAATAATCAATAGGGTTTTCGTAAAGGTTTATTGTAATATGTTAATATTTAGTTAAAGCAATATCTTCTAATCAATAAAGAATTTGAATTAAATGAATAACAGCCTCAGCGTCCGAGCGTCGCTTCGTGCTGCCTCTTTGTGCGGGTCTTTTAACATCGCTTCTTAGCATCGCATCGGCTCTGTGGGGATGCACCTTTAGCTCCTCCTCAGGGGTCATAGGATGGACCATAGGCGATAGGGTTAGGCTAGTTAGGTTCGTCCATCCTATGTTATGGAGCGTGGCGACCCCACGGGACTCGTATAGGTTACCTTAGCTATTTACTAAGCCTTTGGGACGTCTGCCTTTCGTGCCCACTTTGCGCACTTCTGATTTCATACTCCCACTTGCTCTTGCTTTATTCTGTTTTCCTCCAGTTTCCTGACTTGCTGTTCCCATGCGCGTTGATTCTCTGGGGAACACCTTCGTACATGAGTTCATGTTTCTGTTTACACACTATACGTCCCTTGTTCTTTCCTCTGTGACATCGTCCTGCTCAAAACGGAGGCTTAAACTTTCTGACTATAACTAATTGCGCCCTTAGCCCTTAGGTAGGTTCACTATAGCTAATTTCCCCTTCTGTTCCGTGAGGTGAGCCACCGAATGGTGGTAACAGCCCATTCCATTCAAATCCTATCTGCTCGCGCGTGGGGGCCAATGAAGGGACCTTCCGCATGGGTCCCTTTCTTCTGTCTTCTCATTTCTGCTTTCGTCTCTTAAGGATGCATTGCTCCTTTTCCCGCCAGTAATATGGCACTTGGCCTTCTGAGACTTCCTGGTTAGAATGCCGAGATAAAACATTCATATATACTCGTGCCATAATAACCTGCCTCTCACTGTTTGGATCACGTCGTATGGCGTGGGTGCTGTGATATACCCAGGAATAAAGTAACAATAACAATTCGACATGATTACCGGGCAGACGGAAATCCTTATGGAACATTTTAAACTACAGTACTTCCACAGTGGGGCACTCTTAAACTTTCGAATTTATAGTCCCATGTTTCGTTCTTCTACGTGTTTCTCTTTAACCGTACAGAAATCATCACAACTGTACCATTGCGAGGTGCTTGTTTTTCTTATGCTGTGCAGAATCCACCCCCAATTGCACAGGGACAGCGTGTTCGTGGGGTTTCTTAACCTGACACGAGAAAGTCAGTCCATCTCTTGGGGCACTATCGAGAATTTCTCTCAGTCCTACAGCAAGTCTTGGAAAATCTGAGAGGCGCCGTCACGTGTCTCCTCTCTAAATACGTGAACCTCCACATTCGTTTGGACCTCGTTTCTCAGCCTTCCCTTTCTTCGACCACAACGATGAGAAAATAATCGATTTTCCCAAGAGGCTGACTTGCAAGTGACGCAATGGTCGGGGCACTATTTGCACCCTGTTTTGTATTGCAGATTTGCCTAGATAGCCTGAAACCTCCGCCCTGCTTGTCTTCCGACACCACTGCTGCCGAGGGCGCCCCCAGTGCGGCTTCCAATTTTCCAGGAGTCGTTAGAGAAGTAAAGTTTCCTTCAGGACATAATTTTGGTAAGCTTATTTATTGCTACTGAAGAGCTAACTTTTTTTTCCGATAGTACTTAGGAGGACACTTTGAATTGAGTTCGGGTACTGTTCTCAAACCCATTGCCCTTGAGACAGCGGAAAATTCAAGTTGCTCCCAATTTACGTTCGTTCGTCTCAAGCAAAATCAGTTTGCAGTTTCAAGTTGAAACTCTTTCAAAGTGACGAGACTAACACCTGTCCTTAAATTTCTGTGCAAAAGAAAGCTATTCAGCTTAGACGATCTCGACCAAAGTAGGCAAAGAGAAAATATCCTAAAGCAGTTTCCCTGTCCGAAAATTGGTTGATTCATTAGAAGCTCATTTTTTAATAGAAACTGTTACTTTGCTGCTACTGAGGCTATCTGTTTCCCACTTGCAACCAGCTGCAATATAAACGGGAGCATGGCTACTATTGGAGCACCGCACGGGTCTGTGTTTCTTGATTTGTTTGTACGAGTGACGGAGCATGCATTAGCAGGCTGTGTGCTGCCCTGGCGGAGTCTAGTTTGCAGTTTCTTGGAGGATAAATATATATTTTATGACATACGAGCACAAAGTACAGTGTTTACTATCAGAAGAACCAGTACGGTCCTGGAGGCTGGTAACCTACCAATAAAAGAGGCTGTGTAACCGAAATGCGTGTACCTGATATGAGAAGTATAGTCACCATCATTTTTGTTCTACAGACACTAAATTAAAACTGGCGATGATGCACTGTAGCATTGATTATGAAATTTTCGAACTACATAGTAACGAGAATACTGGGATGACAAAGAAAATGAAAATTAAATGGCTGACTAACATTCATCGTATACATAATTTTACTTGCAATATATGAATACTTTTTTGTTACAAAACCTAATGCGAGTAACCCCTTGTATGAGTGCAGACTATACGAAATTCACATGTACTTTACGTAGTCTTCAACTATCAAAGAGATATTCTGGCATACCTTATCTTTGGCATTATAATCCTGTTAACGGCTAGCGTCGATTTATGTCGATCTCCCGTCTTGTTCCTTAATGATTTTGGATCACACTAGCTGTGGGCAGGGATATCTATTAAATTCCAAATAACAACAAACTAGTCTTGAAATTATGCAAAGAAAAGACCTTAAACGAGTTTAAAAATAAAATTTAGATTTTTCAAGATTTTTGGCCATAAACTCGTGCGCCAGGCAAAGGCAGGCTACCTGGTAATCGTCCATTAACTTGTTAATCAATAGGCTTCTCGTCCCACGGGATGAGCCTACAGTGCTTAACCGGCGGGGTGGCTGCATCTGGGCGCAGCTACTGCTGCGAGGTTCGTTTGCAAGGTCAGGCAGGTAGGTTAACTCCCTCCTTGCTTTACGCCTCATTTTCCTGCCAGTAGTAGCGCGCCGGCCTACTGAGACTATCCGGCAGAAATGCCGAGCAAAAAATATTTATAATTTTTTGCTCTCCTCTGCGTGAGACAGGGAAATAACCCGGTATCTCTCTCTTATGGTGATTCTCTTTGAGTGGGCACGGAGGTCAAACCAAGGCTATTATGATAACAGTAATAATAACAGTGAGAAGAATAGACGAATCTATTGATCATACCGATTGGGCTAGTTGCATATCGATATACCTAATGTCATTAGATTTAACTTGTACGGTACTATAGTGACGAGAATTAATTTTGCCACTTCGTATCTAGCTACAGTAAATCCGTGAATGCCAAAGTGATTACCCTCGATTATCAAGGCAGCCGCAAATTTAATTTTCAGTCTTCAACCGAGTTTAAGGCTGTTTCGAGGCTCCTCACTGACCTCACGACTTTTATTATTTCCTCCGCAAGGAGGTTATGTATTCGTCGTGTTTGTCTGTCTGTCTGTGTGTTTGTCTGTCTGTTTTCATGTCTGTCTGTTTTCATGTCTGTCTGTCTGCGTGTCTGTCTGTCTGCGTGTCTGTCTGTCTGCGTGTCTGTCTGTCTGCGTGTCTGTCTGTCTGCGTGTCTGTCTGTCTGCGTGTCTGTATGTCTGTCTGTCTGTCTGCGTGTTTGTCTGTCTGCGTGTCTGTCTGTCTGTCTGTCTGCGTGTTTGTCTGTCTGTCTGTCTGCGTGTTTGTCTGTCTGCGTGTTTGTCTGTCTGCGTGTCTGTCTGTCTGCGTGTCTGTCTGTCTGCGTGTCTGTCTGTCTGCGTGTCTGTCTGTCTGCGTGTCTGTCTGTCTGCGTGTCTGTCTGTCTCCGTGTCTGTCTGTCTCCGTGTCTGTCACCAAGATAACTCAAAACGTTCTGAACCGATTTGGACGAAATTTACAGGGATTGTTAGGTATATTAGGAGGAACAGATGATTAACTTCTAATGAAGATAGCCCTCAGGGGCATATTGTGGCGGGCCCTTTCCCTGCGACAATATGTTTGGGTATCACGCACCCAAGGGTCCCGAGTGCCTTCTCCGCAGGGGATGTTGCAACTTGCCGCAGTTCCTGCTGACGAGGTTAGCTTTGTAAAGTTAGGTAGGCTCTCAATACTTCCCCTTCTGTTTCGGGAGGTGGGCTGCCGATCGAGGTGGCTGACCTATTCCCGCTAAACTCCTACCTTCTTGTATTTCGTTTCCTTCCCCTGTGCGGCGTAGCCGAGCGAAAGCATTCAGCCGCGCCCGGAGGTTGGAGATGCTCAACTTGCGCCTTTTCCTGTCAGTAGCGCACTGACCACTCTGAGACCTACCGGCAGAAAAGCCGAGACAAAAATCATTGAAAATTTAAAACGCGCCCTAGTCGGCGCACGAGCCTGTGGTTAAACACGGGAATAGTTCGGCGCGATATAGGCAGTGTGCCACTGAAGCGCTAGTAAAACTTCTACTACTACTACTGAATGAAGATATGTTCAACCATTTGTTTGTCTGCCTCATTTTTCTCAATGCCATAACTCAAAAAGTTATGGATGGATTTTTATGAAATTAACATGAGTTGTTAGGTATGTAACAGAGAGTAACTGACCAAATTTTGGTAATTATCCATTTGTTCGTTCGTTTGTCACTGTCATTAATTTTATGTTGTTAGCACAATAACTCAAAAAATATTGAATTGATCTTTATGAAATTTATAGGGATTGTTAGTAAAGTTAAAAGACATAAATGATTGAATTTTGGTGCAGATTGGTTTACTCGTTTGTATGTGTGACTCATGGTTGTCATAACGTTTGTTATCAGTATAAATCAAAAAGTTATGAACGGATCTTCAAGAAAATAGCACAAGCTGTTATTACTATCAAAAGACACAAATGATTAGATTTTGGAGTTTATACAAAGAAAATTATGGTTTCAGACCCAATTTGAATTTTTTGCCACCGTAGCTTCGCTTGGCGGAGGCATGCGCTCTCAGAGGGCTATAGTTAATTTTTAACTTCAGTTACATGTTTGTGTATATTCTAACGTGTCTGTTATAATCTTAGCTGTCGCGCTAGCTAGCATTGCAAGTGTCACCATAGTTTTGGATCACAAATTCAGAATTTATAGTGGATTAGAACTCGAGAAGTTTTGTCCTTTTGTTACAGTTTTCTTGAACCCGACAACACGTTTATACTTTCAGTTGAGGGAACACGTGCAATTCGTTGTTGTGTGAATCTGCCTTCAAGCTAATGCTTCATATGTAGAAAGAGTTTCAAACAGTGCTATGCGCACAAAATACTGATTTATCTATGGTTCATAATTTTGTAACTCTCTTTGCTGCTTGCTGATAATTATTCGCACGTTTCTCCTGATTATAAATTGTTTGTCAGTTCAAAATTATTTATGTCTTAATTATTAAATTTGGATTAACTACAAATTTCTTTTTGCTGGCTAGTTACACTTGTGTAAGTGTTATTGTTAGTGGCTTTGCTGATTTCATAATCGTTTATCTGCTTTGCAAGTTTTAGACTCGAATTGTATGATTTATCATCCGTTATCCCTACAGGCTACAAAATGTGAGAAGCTAAGGATACACCCACATATATTTCTACTAACACGCTGGCCACGATGGTGCACAATTTCGTCATAAAAATGATATTACTGTATTCTTGGTATCGCAGCCAACGCATTAGAAGTCACGATGGGTTCTGAAACTCAAATCAAGTCTCAAGTTAGCGGCACGAAAATTGAGCATGAATGCATCCACTTAATGGCAACTGTTTGGTATTTTTTTTTTAATTTAGGACTTTAGATTCATCTGATCAGCCATCACTTGCACACCAAAATGGTTTTGGTATTCCTACCACACGGTGTACCATGGGTGGCATACGCTTGCGATCAAGATCAGTATCATGATGTGACACAATCGAAGCGGTGACGTCGATACACCTTTTCGTGACTGTGCACTTTGCTCGCTCTGAACTCGTTAACGCTTAAAGTCAACCATGATTTTTCATAGGCAGAGCACTATTAACAGAGTCGATATATGTAAAAAAAATTGGAGTTGGGCGTAGATGAATTAACATACGACATGACTGAAGTTTGGAGACTATTTCCAGTTGGGCGGTACTAGGCACCCGATCCCGTCTGGGCAGCCGAAGACTGTCGACCTTCTCTTGTATATGTACGGTACGTGTGTTTCCGCTTATAAGTAGGTATGTAAAAATTATAGTTTGGCAGTCACTTAAATACTCTCGGCTCTGCTAAACTTAGGATTAACCAACGTTTTTTTCTTTCAAACAATTGGGAAACTCTTCATACTTTAGTTAAGCTCTAAAATCATCAATAAAATGATAGTTTATCCTTGGTTGTTAATGTAGGTATAGTCTTGGTCAGCGATGGCACTTGGAGGACAGTGATTTTGTTCAAGTGCGGTACTTCCTCTTCGATCGTTGAAATAACAGCTAAGCTATACCGTAGTTTGATGTACATCAAAAAAGTTATATCCGAGAAAAACTATTTTCTGGGCATATATTAATGTCTGCGTACAGCCTACGAGAATAACTGAGTGCAGCTGGTGCAAAAGATATTATAAAGAGGGTTGTTGCTTACCTGAGAAGTGCATTGTTAACATCACGCGGTATAGCCAGCTAGCTATTATACCTCATAGCATCATTTTAACTGCATTCCTTCGTGTTTATATCGGAATGGACCGTCATTACCGACCATCTTTCAGTGTTTACCAATGTTTTTTGCATAAAATAATATGATTTAACCTTGATCGAAAGCTGCTCAACAATTTTAGATTCCTATATCTAGCTTTATTTCAATTAACAGTAGTGGAAAATAATGCTTTCCATCAAATGCTGGCGTAATTTTTCTTATTGCTTCTGTGTAAACCGCTACTAACAGGATAGTTCGTTGCTGTAAAGTAGGCGAAGCATTACTGAAAAAGTTAGCCATTTTACTTGGCTAAATTGCATGAAAGATATCTTGGTCGGTTGGTTTTCGCTTATACTTGCAAATCTGCTAACTAGATACATGAAAGGAGAATGGTTCTTCGCTGGTGCAATTGACTTCTAAACGTAACGTAATCCGTTTTATTTTACATGGTCGGTGGCCTTATGAATTAGAACATCTCCGTGCATCGGCTTCCGTAAGCTATGCGCATTACAATTCCTTCCCGTTCGTTCTTTAGATTCCAGTGTATCCTATTACACTGATAGGAGCTTCACCATAATGATGATAACACACGGTAGAGAATAAAATGTTAGCCTTGCATGTAATCCGACCGACTTGATCAATATTCAAGTCTGTGAGACCAGACGAGGTTTATTATGAATAGGTTACGCAAGGTGTATGGACTAACTTGAAAGCTCTCATGGGCCATTGTGGGCCAGAGGCCTTAAGGTTCGCCCACCGTAAGTTATGGGGAGCAGCGACTCCAGGAAGTTTCTGGAAGCTGCTTTAGCCATTAGCTATTGGCCTTCAGGATTTCTGTTGTTCGGTCCTACTTTCCTTCCTCTTCGATAACCCTAGTCTTGCTTGACACGGTTCGTCCTCTTCATTCCCCAGTTAGTGCGCATTGGTCCTGTATGTGAACAGCCTCGTGCGTGGGTCCCACGTTTTTAACTGCATACAAGATGTCCCTACTTTTTCCTTTGTGAGATCACCTTTGTAGTGAAAACGAAGTCGTGAACTACTTAATATTATAATTCTCAGAATATGATTACTAGATCTCCGGCAGGCCCTATACTAAACCGGCCCTGTTTAGTTTCCAACATTATTGGGCATTGTGAGTCACGTTTCATTAGCCTTCCATTGGCTACTAAGCTTGACCTTCATTAGGCCTTAGAGTGACTTTTTACGTTCCGATGTTAATCACTTTGATTTCGTACGTGGTCTTTTCAGTTTTTCACTTGTGTTTACGATTCTCATGGCAACGTTCTTCTGTTTCTCTTAATTAACTCATTGTGTGCCCCATTTTTGTTTTTCTCTTCCAATCCTTCAGCCATTGTTACAACCGTTGACAAAGCTCGGCAAAAAGCGCACGAAATTTGGAAGAGACTGCTCCCCAAACATTGAGTACTAGAGGGCCCAGCCGTCAAAAATGACGGCAAAAAATTTGTGATTCTTTTATTGTTCCGGTTCCCAGTATAGGTTTTGCTGTATTATAAGTCTCATCCCTGATCTTCCATTAGTGAAACGAAAGTTGTAAAACAACAAAATACCCCCCCTGAAGATATGGAGTGAATATCCGCTTGGAATTGATCAAGCGTTAAGTGGCACTAAGAAACTACAGTTCAGTCAAAAAACTTCACTGGAAATGCCCAGGGTTCACCGTATTGTGGATACCAACTGATTGTTGAACCTCCAGCGTCGAAATTTAAATGCGATGCAAATCTATAATATTAATAGGGTTGTTCCTTCGTGTGTTACGCTCTTCAATAATAGAATAAAATTGGAACGAATAGCTTAAAGCTCAGCAGCTGTCATCGGTCACAGAACTTGGAAGAAAGTCGGTAAAATCTTCAAAATAATGTGAATCAGGCAACATTATGAAGCGAACGTAGGTATCTATGATACGGCGGGGATCATCAATCGGCGGCAACAGGGCAAGGTCTTTCTAATCAAGGAGCTTCAATAGAGAATATATAAAAGCTCCTTGTTTCTAATAGAATCTGTATCACTGTTTGCCGTTACTGTGAGAATTCCGCCATGATGCAGATTTCGTAATAAAGTTTCTTTTCTATGGAGATCGATGACGAGGTGGCAGAAAGCTTAAGTGAAATCCTTATCCCTTTATTATCTGAATACATGTCTTGCCACGTTGGATATTTTGGCGATCCTGTTCCCTTCTGATGGAATTCAGTAGGCAATTGCAGAAGAAGGCTAAATTTGAACTATGGTACTAATCGTTATTTAAAATGAATGCAGTTCTTGCTCTTCCAGCCTCTCTTGCTGTTCCCGTGGAGTCTGACAGTCATTACTTTTCTCCGCATAGAAATTATATTTTCTGTTGGTTTACATTTAGGAGAATATCAGTGCACCGTAGAGGAACCGATGGTTTCCGGTGTAATAGACGTAGTAATTCTATCTTCAAACTTCTTTGGTGCGAAAATTTTGCTCTGCTGAAACTATCTCACTGTGTATTCTGGATACGCAGCGGAAATGAAATTCAGTGATGTTTCAGCGCTTACTAATTCAGTTAATTTATTTTTTGCATGCCATCTAATGGGGGGAATTGTGTGCTGCAGACGAATTGAAGTGTAGGTACTGCTCAGAAGAAGGACTTATGTCCTACGATAGTTTGAGTTGGCCGCCGTAGCGTTTTCCTCTACGTGTATTTTAGTAAGGAAAGTACGATTGTACTTTCCTTACTAAAATACACGTAGAGGAAGTGTGAGGAAGAAGAAGAAGAAGAAGAAGCAAATCAAAGAAGAGATTCCGCACCGGCCTATATTAGCAAGTATATTGATTATTGGGTGAATTTTTTCACGCGCAGGTCCACAATCGCATCAAACAAAGCAGAATAATGATGGGCTGTTGATCAGTTCCTACGGGTCCCAAAATAATGAGAAAAATCGAATACGCCGACAAAAAATTGAAATGCGTAAGATTATGAAGGGCTAAATTACCTGTAAGCTGTGGGAAAGGGAAATTAGAAAAGGTGTTCAAATACATTGGAGAACAATAAAAGGACCACCGTCATGTTTCTATCTTTATCAAGACACAAGTGCGATTTCTTTGCTGGCGGAATAAATTTGTGATTAATTTTAGAGGTGAAACAAATATATTACGAAAGGTTAGGCGAGATGTAAGGTAGACGGACTGCGTAAGAAAAGACAGGAGTAAGCGACGGACGTCAGCTCAGACGGGTTGGATTAAGTTAGAGGCACTACCTCAGGTTCAATTATTTTAAGTGAAAACATTTACCAACCGTAGAATATCCACGGGTCCAATAGAGAACAGCTACCTAAATAGGAGGACGACTGTCCCAGTAGGAGGTAAACTACCCCTTAAATTTGAAGAACTTCCTTCTGGAAATACAATGACCCCATAGGAGGACAACAACCCCTGGGAAGTTAACTACCCCCAGGAGGTCAACTACCGATTTGCAATTATAAACTCGATAAAATTAGATGTGCAGCTAATTACATTAAAATCCAACAACAAGCATACCGGTAAACGGCAATTTTCCAAACACTCAAAATAAAGTTAGTAAACCGTGAATATTTTCGCGGGTCCAGCTAGTTCAACATAAAAAGGAGTCTGCTCAGCGTGAAGATTCAGCTACTGCCATATCATTCAGCAATGAAAGCGGGGGTCCAGAGGCTGGGGATCCAGAGCCCGGGATCCAGAGGTCGGAGATCCAGAGCTGTATTTGTCACCGGTACTCCAAGCGCTGAAATTGTATGGTATCTCAACTTGTTTTTCAGTACATGAATTTTCTCCTATTAAACTCTTAACCGCTTGACGGAGAGACGGACCAACATTGGAGCAACGGAGGGAGCAAGCAAGCAAGCGACCAACAACTGTGTTTTATAATATGGTGGATAGTCGGTTTTGCTCCACAAACAAAAGTCGATCAAATGAATAATATTCCCCTAACATTACAGGCTGCTACAGCAGCCAACCCTCGTGGGCTTTTCACCGCATCTTATGCCGAGGACACATAGCATTTCTACTCCCAACTGGTTGGCTGGATCAAGGAGCTTCTATAGAGAAGGAGGGAGCCCTGCGTCCCATTCAGATTCGCCAGCGAGTCAACCAGATCTCTCTTGGCTGTGAGAAGCCTTATGCATCTCATTGGTGGAAGTGACGGGGGAGCAGTGTGTTTCACGGGGAGAAGCAGATAAACAGAGTTACTGATACGCGATTGATGCAAACGCGACTGGCTGCAGCCATAAGAGACTCTTGAGCTTCAACGGACGAGGCTCCTGGTTCCCTCCTCTCTAAAGAAGCTCTTTGGCACGGATGTGGAGCTCGCGTGCAGTTTCGATACATACTTGATATCGGTAGCATAGATACCGTGGCATAAATGACGTCCGAGTCTCGCATCATTACATCAAGTTGTCTGTGTATAGACCTAGCGTGTCCCCAGCATAAGGAGACGCAAACTAACATGCAGTAGTAACAATATACTCGACTATTTTTGCGTAGAACATTCATTAGTTTGGAAGCGCTAACTTAGCTTTTTCATCGGGTGAGGAATTGTGTCTTTTTCTATTTGGTTTCAACACAATTTACTTAACTTAGCAATGGTAACATTAAACAACAGCAATAACAACGTAGAATACAAAACTGTGCAAAGGCGTCAATACGGACACCGTTTCCGATCTTGAAACTCGAAATGTGAAGGATTGAGGCCGAACTTCTTCGTGAGATCGAGGACTTTCTTCTTCACGATTGGGTCGGGGAACTGGTCCTTGGAGAGGAACCACAGGATCTCTGGAACAGACATGAGTGACAGTTTAGCACGAGCATTCGCTCGGCCTACGTTATGGGCAGTCTCAATTGTACGAAACTATGCTGGTTGCTTTAGGCCCACAGGCCCTAATTATTTCGTTAGGGTTCACTTCGCTTCACTTTTTGTTTTGGTCCTACTGAAGGTTTCCGTTCTTCTTTTTCTTTGCCGATTTGGTATTCCCTTCGGCGTCATTACGAGCATGGGTCTCGTACATTTCGTAATTTCACTTTCTTTTTTCTTCCTTGAGCGTATGTTAATTCAGCTGTAGTACTTCGCTGCACGGCGTCTTTTGCTATTGTCTTACGATAATTTTATTGTGATGTAGTAGAACTGCCTGGTGTAATAGGGTTAATACACCGGTTCATTCTATACTTAGGGAGCATAAAATTACCCGATTAAACCCTAACCGTGGTAGAATGGCCGACAGGGCAAGTAAGGCACACCCTATGTTCACTATGGGAAACTGCCCTTCTCCAAGTAATAGGGGGAGAGGGGCACCTTCTGACAGCTATCTACCTTTCTTCCGTTCTTGCTCTGGTCCCTTCAGTTTTTTCGCTATTTTACTAGAAACTTATTTTTATTCCGTGCACATTTTTTTTTCTTTCTTATGTTGTGTAGCCCTCTGCGGTTTGGTTGGTTACCAATTTTACCTTAACATGCGACACATCTTTCTCTTCCTATTTCGAAGCATCGTGTACGGAGAGAGGAAAACCTAAATTAGTGCTCTGTTTTATCTATTGTCTATTGTTGCTGTCACTATATCCACGAGACAATTCCTGAATATGGGAAAAGAGCATAACGGACGTGCACTGTAACAATAATTTAAGCACCACCCAATCTGCTGTATAAGCTGTTCACTACAACGTACGTAATTCTATTCACTACGTAAAACTATTCACTACTACGTACGTAAGGCCATCGTTTTTTGTGAATATTTACTCGGAATGATGATAATTACAAATGCATTACCAAAAGTATAAAATTAATTTGTCTTCGGCTTTCAACGGTGATAGCCAGCAGAAGACGTACATGTCAGAGCTTCGTATACAAGCTACAAGGTTGTACAAATTGTACAAAATCTTCAGTCGCAGATCACCATACTCCGTGGATAAAAAAACCGGCTTGTAAACGAACAATAAAACTAATTAGACTAATATTTACCATTTCTGTTTTTATGAAACTTAGGATAATGTTACCCGAAAACATTGCTACCTTGAGCTACTTTAGCTGCTGCGTGAGCAATAACATGTTGCGGCAAGCTGGATCTATCCACAATATAGTTCCGTTGAAACCAGCGAAGATGTCGATCGTCTGCGCTTTAAGCCGTGTGCAAACGAGCGCCATCTTCGTTCGCTTATATCGGTGGGAAAATTTTGTGGGTGGATCCAGCTTGACGGGACATGTTAATGGACATGCAGCATCAAAAGGTATTTGGGTGGCACTCTTCTAGGGCGATGGCCCATCAAAAGCAGTTCAGCGAGAAGCTGGCAGGCAGGCAGGCAGGCATGCTGGCAATTTTTGAGAAGCACGGAATGCATTGGAGCGCACCCACCGAACAGTGGCAGTTGAGCAGGCTGCTGTCGCTGTTCGGTGTGCGCGCTCCAGTGCATTCCGTGCTTCTCAATAACTGCCAGCCTGGCTGCGTGCCAGCTTCTGGCTGAACTGCTTTTGGTGGGCCAGCGCACTTATGTTAAAGTCACCAAAAGTTACATAAAAAAGAAAGGTGAATCTTGATTTATTGAGTTTTCTTGTTTATTTAAAAGCCGGTTTTTTATTCACTGTGTGTAGGGCTCAGCGACTGTAAATTTTATACAGTCTTGTAGCTTGTACACGAAGTACTGCCACGTACGTCTTCAGCTTGCTATCATCGTTGTAACCTGAAGACAAATTCATTTTAAACTTTTGAATTGCATTTGTAATTATTGTCACCATTTAAAGCAATCTTCAAGAAAAACTGTGGCATTACGTACGTAGTGAAGGCCAAGTTGCTTTGAATTCCTCGAAAGCTGCGAAAAAGATTGGCCTAGATCCATCCTGCTGAATGCACCATTGGGACAACTTTTTCGCTGAGTCTGGTATAGCTTTTGTTGGCGAAATGCCACTCTCGGCAATTTTTGCTTCTCGTCTGCATTGGGCTTTGGACTCCTCAATATGTATGACAGCGTCACGAGCAGAATAATCAAATGATAGCAGTATATACTTCGAGCGAACTCTGACCTGTGTGGGCAACCCCTAGCGGCAGATCTTCACACTGCCAGGCCAGGGCGTAGCGGTCGTAGTCTGTTGCCAGGATGAGGTACTTCCCTCTGACGACTGAAAAATAGAAGCATATTGTAGTGTTGTACCTAATTTCGTTAAGTGAAAGAGTCTTATTCATTACATATGAACTTTATGTTCCTCTGTATGTTCTAGTGACTAGCAGGTTAGCTAACTACTGCAGAGCATATGGAAAACTGATATTACATGCATGATTAAGTTGTAAAAGCGGTACCTATTTAAGGTTTGTGTAACCTAGTACTGTTCATTATATTACAGTTTTGTGCTGCATGAGAAGGAAGATTTATTTTTAGCGAAAGATGTATCAGTTATTTTAAAGCATTTTAGGTGTAAATTCGATTTTATTCGGCTTGTAACTACGCAAAACCAAGTCCCTCTGCTTCATAATCTAGAAGCTGTGCTGCTGGGGAGCCTGTAACTACTATTAATCTCTTCATGTTGAAGTTACAATTCCGTGAGCACCGTTACTAAAACTCGCCAATAATTATTCACTACTTTATTGTTGGATACTTTTTATGTTAATTCTGCATCATTAGAGCAACGAAATGCGTGCTAAAGCAGAAGTATTTTTTTTTAGGTTTGCCACAATGTTATTGACTATTGTAGAACGAAGTTGTATTAATCCTGAACTGAATGGTTTATCGCATGTTTTGCGTACCTAATAGTTATTTCTACAGAAAAGACAAAATATAGTCATGTGGTGAAGGGCTATTATTGAAATGAAGACTTAAGAGGCGTCAAATCCTGCCAGTAAACACGCACTCACAGGGTAAATTGGGTCTTTGTAGAGAAAAACGAAGTAGTCCCTGCTGCTTTTTGTCGTGCTGGATGCCGTTTTCAATGGTGCGTATACTGCCAGTGCTGTAGAAAACGAAAGATTATTAGAGGAACCAAAATAAAATATACATACGCCTGAATGTTTGGTTCTCACAACGTCGCTCAAAATTTAGGTCTTGATTTGTTTTACCAGTTTAAATAGTACCCATTACTAGGCAGTATATATATTGCAAAATCTTAGATAATTGGAAATGGCTCTATGGCGTTCTGTAATTTAATTCCTAAGTAATTCGCGCATTAGGAGTCAAGTATAGACCGATTGACATCTAAATTTTCCAGTCGGAAACTGATGCTAACAAAGATAGAACTTTGTTTATAATTCGCTTTTCTGTTCGATGGGTGAAAGGTGAAATAGGGACTGAAGCACTCCTAGCCAAACCCGTAGTCTTTCGATGGTGGAACAGTAGTTAGGTTAATGAAGGTAATATAAGGTTAGGCGAGTATGGATTAGGTTAGAATAGGCTAGGCGAACATAGGTTTAGTTCCGGTAGCTTTGTGATGTTTTGGAGAGCATCAATTTATTTGAAAAAAAAGTGCAGCGTATCGCACTATGCGTGTCCAAATGAAATATATGGGCACCAATATACTCAACATCTCTGATAGTCAACCTGCTGAAAAAAACGCTGCAATACCATGTTCTAAATATTGATCAATTCGAATCGCCGCAAACAGTCGAAAAAATATTTTTGTGTCCTGCTGAACTGAAGCTTAGCGAATATTTGGGGGCAAAGCTGAGCGCTCTTTATATTGAAAATGGGAAGGCACGTTCGATCGGGAACCAAAATCAAGCATTGGAGGCTTGGCTTGTCCGTGACTATGGCGAGGACTGCAGCCAGTATTTAATGTTAGCCCTACTTTTTTATGTAGTTTTAGTATAACTGTTTGAAATTTCTACGCCCAGGTACTCGATGCACAGCTAATTACCTCCGCCAAGGGGGTTGTTTTCGTCGGGCTTGTCTGTCACCAGGATAACTAAAAAAGTTAGGGACGGATTTTGACGAAACTTACATGTGCTGCTAGGTATGCTAGGTGGAACAGATGATTAACTTTTGGTGAAGATCTGTCCATCCGTTTGTTTGTCCGCCTATTCTTTGTTAGTGTCATAACTTTAAAAGTAATGGACGGATTTTCATGCAATTTACATGAGTTGTTGAGTTTATTACAGGGAGTAAATGATCAAGTTTTTGTGATGGCCTCTTTGTTCGTTGGTTGCTGTGTTTGATTTTATGTTTGTTCGCGCAATAGCTCAAAAAATTGTCAATGCATCTTTATGAAATTTTCAGGAATTGTAAGTAATGTTAAAAGACATAACTGATTAAATTTTGGTGATAATCGGTACGTCCGTTTGTGTGTCTGACTAATGTTTGTTAAAATATTTGTTAGCGCAATTACTCAAAAATTATGGATGGTTCTTTATGAAATTTTCAATAACTGTTAGTCTTGTCAATATACATAATTGATTAGATTTTGGTGGTGATCGACTCGTCCGTTTGTGTGTTTGACTTATGCTTGATAAAATGTTTGTTAGCAGCGTAACTCACTCAGTTATGAACGAATCTCCAAGAAAGTTACAGACACCGTTAACATTATCAAAAGGCCCAAGGGATCAGATGTTGGTGTTGATAGAAAGAAAATCATGATTTCAGAGCCGATTTTAATTTTTCGTTACCGCTGCCTTGCTTGGCGGAGGTATGCACTGTCAGAGCGCTCTAATTCAAGAGTGGATTTATCCAGTACTGAAAGGTCCTCGGGATTTTATTTTGGTGGGTCCTTTCCCGGACAGAATATATATTGGCCTCAAAAACACAAGGGCTGTCTCGAGTGCCTTCTCCGCAAGGGATGTTGCACCTGGCCGCAATTCATGCTGAGCAGGTTAGTTGGTTAGGTTAAGTAGGTTTTCTGTACTTCTCTTCTGTCCCGTGAGGTGGGCGGTTGATTGATGATAAGCGACACATCCCATTGAGACTGCTGTTAGCCCCAGTGTGGGGCCATGGAAGGGACATTCCGTACGGGTGTTTTCTTTCTTCAGTATCCCCTTTTCGTTTATTGTCTCTTGCGATGTAAATTTATAGCAGGGCCAGACGAGATATGTGGTGCTGAAAATACTCTACACCTTATTTCCCTGCTAGTAGTAGCTCACTGCACCAAGGTGGAGACAAGTATAGAACTGAACTAATGAAATCTTCATCAAACTAAAACTCTCCGGCAGAAATGCCGAGTAAAACTGCGTATCACTGCTAACATAGCGCCTTCATGCACGTTGCTGCGGTGGTTAAACTAGGACGCTAATTGTAATAATAATATAGTACCTGGAAGCAATAATTTTAAACCTAGTGATGTAGTATCATAAAATTAGGGGCTGGGCCATTCCGAAGGCTATCTGCACAGACTACTACTCACAGGTGATCTTTCCACTCGAGCACAGTAAAGTGGCCACGTTTAGGATGGAAGTGATAGTTCTCCACCCAACAGCTGCCGGCCAGTCCTTCGTAGCTCACGAAATACCGGGCGATCNCAGACTACTACTCACAGGTGATCTTTCCACTCGAGCACAGTAAAGTGGCCACGTTTAGGATGGAAGTGATAGTTCTCCACCCAACAGCTGCCGGCCAGTCCTTCGTAGCTCACGAAATACCGGGCGATCTCAAACCAGCGACCCAGGAACTGCAACAGAAGGGTGGGGTACACCGCATCTTAATTGGGAGTGAGGGATACATTGCATGTTAATGGGAAGATAGCTTATATCTACTGTGACGAGACATAGACTACATTGCTGGTGTATTCTAGTGTGAAGGCAGGCGATTTTCGTTGGTATATGATCGTTATTTATGCTTATAGAGAAACTGAGAGGAAACGTTTACCGTGAAAGTGAGAGAGCCTCTCAATTTTATGATGAATAATTGCATCAGTTCAGCCGATAATATAGTTTTCTTTCTAATTTGAATAACTGTTCATAAAAAATTGGATGGGAGGCAAACTAAAACAACTGTTTATATAAATATATGTAATTGTCAAGTAATTAAAATTTTGAAGATAAATAGAAACTAGAGTAATCTGAAGAGCTCATACCTGCACCAAGCAAGGCAACGATAGTTCAAAATTCAAATAGGTTCCGAAATTATGATTTTCTTTATATCAAGACGAAACTCCAATCATTTGTGCCTTTGACAGTTATAACATTTTCTGTGGTATTGTTGAAGATCCGTTCATAACTTCTCGAGTTATGTTGCTGACAAACACGAGACAAACACACAATAAGACACAGCGATCATCACCAAAATTTGACTATTTACGGCTCTCAACATTAGTAACAATTCCTGTAAATTTCATAAGGACCTGTTCACAACCTTCTAAGTTATTTTGTAACGAGCATGAAATGAAACATATATAGAAACAAACCAGTAGACAGATGGTCACAAAAATTATCTGATACCGTTCACTATTTACTCGTAGACAGCCGATAAATGCCTATTAATTTCATAATTGGGAAGTTATAAGGTTAAAACTGTTTGCCCGGGGGAGTAGCATTCCAAAACGGGGGTGCATAAAGTATACCCAAGGAGTTTTAATAAGAAGGAGGTAGCAACCACTGCGGAGATGTGAAGCTGATTTTTCCGGCATGGCTGAAGTCTGGCTGGCGCGATGATTGGTTGCAGGATCGGCTGTCTGCAAGCTTCTTATCGACGAGAAGGGATGGATGACAGGTTGTGATTGGTGGGAAGAAAACAGCTACCGAAGAATAAAGAACTTCTTTGGCCAGTACAGCGAAATGTGGCTGTGCTCCCTCTTTCTATCGAACCTCCTTGGGTATACCTGAGCCGCAGCTAAGCTTCCAGGAAGTATATCTTTCGTGCCCACTGTGCTTCCTTTTATTTTTGTACTGTTTCTCATGATAATTTCTGCTGTTCTTCCTCTTCTTTCTCGACTTGCTACTGTTAGCATGCGTGTTGATCATTCGGGCATTGATTCCACTTTTCTTTCGACATACTATACGTCTTATTTTCTCCCTCTTTTTGGAACACGGTGTACGGTGTATGTAGGGAGGCTCAAACTATAAATGAAACAATGCTATAACTATTCGTAGAACTATAAATATTCCAAATGTATTGAAATGGTTCTCACGGGTGTTAAAATGCTGCATGTTTATCGGTGATATAGCTACAACCAGAAGCGAGCTGCCACGACGCGCAGAATGTGGACCGTCCGGCCGTGTCGTTAAAATTACATGCATATCACGCCCGGGCCTATTGTGGCGCTGACTAACTTTACAAGGTAACGCAATTACTTAATTAAACGACTAATTGGGAGACCCGGTGACCGTCCAGTGACGTAAATGCCTGAGCAGCACTCCCTGAATTTCATTTTAATAAAAAGCGAACCATTTTTCTAACCTCTGCGAGAATGTGTTTACGACATGCGAGTTGGAAAGATTGGATATCGCGATACCTTGTTGTCGAAAATGCTGTTCAAACTCGAGGCCATCATTGTAAGATTTACTTTTTGTCTTTTTCGCAGGAATAGCAATTCTCCGTACGTGTTTGCATTCTAGTTCGCGCAGTATCACTTGGGAGTAGGCGTTCGCGTATAAATGATTCATGAATCTGAAAATGAGATTAGTTATTCCTGTAGAAAGCATGCATACCTAGACGTTAAAGCTGCATTTTTTCGGGCTCCAAACCTGGTCATGTCAGGGTAATGAAATTGCACAAACTTTCACAGGGCGCACAGAATTACCCTGAAGATTTCTTACAAAACTTCGAAGAATTGAAGGAAAATATCTGGAAAAAGAACATTCAGTCAAAAATTACTCATACGGAACAGAACTACGACTGAATTGTATACCCCTTCTGCTGAATTACATTGATCAAAACTTATTCTTTTTTTTAACTAGGTTCATACAAATATGAATATCAAGTGTGATTTGGGTCCATTTTTCATTGCAAATGGACCCAGCTCTTGATATTTTGTTGCATCTTTCGTGAAGAGTGACTCTACAAAAGATGCTTCATATTATTGTGACCGAATAACTCCATGTTTGTTTCATCTCACTACAAAACATAACTTCAAAATTCGTTGTTTTTGTTCTCATACGCTCTTTAGTCCTGGAGCCCGGAGACGTTTGTTTCGTATCTCGCGTACGAACGGTTTACCACTGGTCTGGGCAGGGCTTTTGGACGGGACCTCGGAATGGCCCTTCTTAAGTTCCGCAATTGTGGACTAACGGTAGAGGGCGCCCCCCAAAGTGCACAGAAAATTTGGTTTAATTCATATCTCCGAGTACATCTACCAAACCTATGCAAATTCTCAAGTTTCGCAATTGTGGACTAAGGGGCTTAAGAAGGGTTTAATTAACCCCAAAATTCACAATTAAGTCACATCTCGAGTATATTCGTCAAACTTTGCTTGACTATAGTCCATGACCAGTTGTATTAGGATTCACGATTCATAAGTTTATCAGTTGTGGAACAAGAGGCTTAAGAAATGCCTAAAGTGCTAAAATACGAACATTGGACTGAATTCACACAACGAGTACATCCACAAAACATATGGCAAAATTTTCAGTTTGGGGAGAATATAAAAAATTCGTGTTTCTTACAGTCCATAATTGTGGACTAAGGGGCTTAAGAAGGACCGATGTGACCCCCCCCCCCTCCGTCCCCTCATACACATTTTAAGTACATTCATCAAACTATGCTGACATTTTGTCCATGACCAACTGTAATTTTAAGGAACTACAACTGTGGACTATAAGGGGCTTAATAAGGGCGTATGTGACCTCCGAAATTCACATTTAATTTACTTTTGAGTGCATCAAACTGCTTAATTAACTATACCTAGTCTATGATCAACTGTTTGCGAATCAATGATTATATAGTTCAATGGTGGTGAATCAGAGGCTCAAGACTCACCAACATGCTACCCTACCAATTTATTTTTCCACTTAGAACAAAGCTGAGATACCTGTAGATTGACCTAATTACAGTATTTTTACTATGCTGCTAGGGCCAGATTTATCTAGCTACAACATCCCACTCATGTCTGTTAACAAATGTATGTCAAACTGCGGCTACTGAAATTTCCTGATGTTTATAATTATGTTATACTGAAGTTTTTGCGAGCAGCCCTGTACGGTGATCGGGACCTATTTGAACGGCATTATCGAGCCCTTGTGCCTGCTCATGGCTATAGTACCCGAGAGCTCAAGTTTAACTTGCCAGTTGTGAGGCTTGAACTGCAGAAAAGGTCAACGATTTACCGAAGTGTAAAATGCTACAATGAGCTCCCAAATTCCTTGAAGGAACCGTTGTCCCACTTTGCATTCAAGTATAAGTTTAAGGAGCTCACTTTGGCGCAATACGAAAACTTAGAATCAGTTGATCACTAGATTTTGGTGGGGTGCGGTAGCTATCAATAACTTTGGTAAATGTCACCTCTGTATTGAGTGAGGTCTTGCATCACTTTGATCTAGCTTGTTTGGTACTTGGCACTGCGCTTTGCATGTACACTAAATCGGTGATCCTTGCCGGTTTGTATAATTTGTAAGATCGTAGCTTCTTGCCTATTCCATCCGATACACGTCATTATATGTGGTTAATTTTAAGTGCGAGCTGGAGCATCAGTGTTGAGTTGAC
>LQNS02277998.1:11304028-11340020 GCA_001587735.2 Parhyale hawaiensis
GATCATAATATGTATTGGAACATGCATTTTACCAAGTGAGGGTAGCTTATGCTGAGCATTGTCAGAAGATTTTAATGTTGATAGTTTTAGGCAATTCGCCCAACTGAAGTGAGCGCCAGATGAAATCCTAGTCTACAAATGTTATCTTATATAGTCAGACATGTAAGAGTGACTTGTATCAGTTTTACTTATTGACATTCATTGGCTTTAGCGTCCCACAAGTAAGCAATACTTTTAGATGGGCGAATTCTCAATTTTAGCACGACAGTTTTAAAATTGCTTTGTATATGTTTGAGAATAAATAAAGGTGTAGAGGTGTACTAGATCTTAGTGCATGATTTCACTGGTAGTATGACACCTTGTCTACCGTTGTAACAGCTAGACTTTCGTTAATGTTTTAAATGTATTTACACAAATGTGTATCGTAAAATGTGTAACAGTTTTCCATTGAGCCACTGTGTTCTACAGTCTATATGACACGTGGCTTAGCTTTCTAGCAACGTGCCAAGTTCTGCGTACATCGTTTTTGTGAGATATCAAGGAATTCAAGCAGTCGTCCCATATCATTGTGTATTTGATGACACTTAGGTCAATCAAAATTACACGGTTACAAAATGCTAGAAAGAAACGACATCGCCACAAGGTAGTGGAGGGAAACCACCTACAGGAAAAAGTAGCGCTCTGATTATTTTAATTCATCTTCATGCTGGGACAAAGCAAATATTCCAAGCTAAAAACGACGGGGACTTTCATCGTCAGATGAATGCCACACTTTTTGAAGAATGGTTTCGAAAGCAACTTTTTCCAAAATTTTCACCTAACTCGGTAATTGTCATGGACAACGCATCTTATCACTCCGTGCAGCTTGAAAGAAGGCCTACTCTGTACATAATTGAGGAAATCAGATTTACTTCCAGGGAACGCTACCAAAGTACAGTTGCAGGAGCTAGCAAAGAAGATGACTGTAACGACTACATACGTAATTGACGACATTGCAGGAGAAGCAGACATCGGGTTTTGAGATTACCTCCTTACCATTGTCATTACCATCCAACTGAGCTCATATGGGAGCAGGTGAATATAGTCACGTAGCCAAAAAAATAACACGTTTAAGATGGGTGACTTTAGAGTTCTGGTGAAAGAATCCCTCAGTCTTATAACACCGCATAATTGGATGGAAGCAGTGCGACATGCAGAACAATAATTGCAACATGAATATCGTAAATGAGACATAGCAGCAGAAAAGTTTGCTGAATTATTCGTTATCAATATAACAGAGTTTTTTGATTCAGAATGCAGCGATTAATTACAGTCAGTGAATAGAGGAATAGACTTCCTGATGAAACCTCTTCAAAAAACAAGCCAAAACTTTTACTTCAAGGTGGAGAGAAAATAAGTAAAACCTTCATATGTTCTTCAATGCACGAACACACATATATAAACTCCTTTATGAATACACCTGGTATCAACGTATATTTCAATAAGTTCATATACCGGGTTTTGCAAGAAAAACTCTGCCAAATTTTCACAGGTTATAGAGACACTCAAAACAAACACTTTTTCACGAATATCAAAAATTCCAAAACTTGTTCGTTTCCGAGATATCGACATGAGTAATTTGTAACAAAACCTTAACTAAAACTGCAACTAAAAGAAGGTCTACCTACATACAACTCCAGTTGCAAATAAACAGTAGAGTGGAAACTGAAAGAATATCGTGTAAAGAAATGTAATACATTAATTTTACAACCAATTACATTAACTGTTCAAAATGTCCACTATTTACTTCAGTGCAGGAATGACACCTCCTCTGAAAGGACTGTTGAACACGAGGTAACATTTGTCGATCTTCAGCGATGTTGCCTGCTGCGACCGCGATCCTGGCAACAAGATCAAATTCTGACTGCAGAGGAGTGCCGTACACCAAAGTTTTAATGTGGCCCCAGAAAAAGAAATCCAGTGGATTGAGGTCGGGAGATCTAGCAGGCCATGTTACTGGACCATTTCACCGGTCTGGTAAAGTAATTTGTAAACACAGTGTTGCCATAACGTAGGCAACTGCTGTATTGCCGGATTCGAAGGTATAACTAGGATTAACGTGAAGACTTATTCACTATTTGTAAGATTACCCTAAACGCTACACATGTCGGAAACGAACAAGTTTTGGAATTTTTCGTATTCATGAAAAAGTGTTTGTTTTGAGTGTCCCTATCACCTGTGAAAGTTTGGCAGAGTTTTTTTTTGCAACACCCGGTACATATATATATATATGTTAATCCGATAGTTGATTAAATGCGCAATAATGTGTGTGCAAGGTATTCATTGTATCTGAACCTCTACTGGAAGAATAAATGTTACATTCATTTTTAACTTCTGTTGTCATTGCTATTTCAAAATTATCAATATAGCCCACCTCAAACAGGTTTCGTTTCTATTTTTCTGACTGAAACGCGCATGCTGGATAATTGGTGGCAGCTGCGGCACTGTTGCAGTCACGCCTACAGCGTAAAGCGATCGTTCATTGGCTGTAGTAGTGAGCTGTAACTTACAATAATAATGCAGATAGTCTACAACTTTGTATCATAGTTATAAAATACAATATTGTAAGTTTTACAAGATTGTAACGTTAGTAAATCTGGGCCCTGCCAGCTTCTAACACAGCTACCTTATTATGACCCTAACAAATTTTGGGGCGCCGCGCGCAGAAGCTAAATTACGCTTTTAGCTTTCGCAGTAGCCTCTTATTCCATAACTAGTGAACTTGAGAATCACTGATCCCTAAATAGTTGGTCATGGACTATTTGTCAGCAAAGTTTGATGAATGTACTCAAAATGTGTATGTGTATAAGGGGTGGGGGCTGGGGTCACATAGGTCCTTCTCAAGACCCTTAGTCCACAATTACGGACTGAAAGAAACCCGAATTTTTTTATTCTCCCCAAGCTGAAAATTTTGCTAAAGGTTTTGTGGATGTACTCGTTGTGTGAATTGAGTCCACTGTTTATATTTTAGACCTTTAGCACTTTTTTAAGCCTCTTGTTCCACAACTGATCCTAATACAGCTGGTCATGGACCATCATCAAGCAAAGTTTGACGGATGTACTCAAGATGTGAATAAATGGGAGTTTGGGGTTAATTGAACCCTTCTTAAGCCCCTTAGACCACAATTGCGGGACTGAAGAATCAACAATAATTTATTAACCCCAAGACTGAACATTTTGGCATAGGTTTGGTAGGTAGATGTATTCAGTGATGGGAATTAAACAAAATTTTCTAGGCACTTTGGGTGGCGCCCTCTACCGTTAGTCCACAATTGCGGAACTTAAGAATGGCCATTCCGAGGTCCCGTCCAAGGGCCCTGCCCAGACCAGTGGTAAACATTTCGTCCGGCTCCCGGACTACCTGGCGAGCATCTAAACAGATATTCTTCAGGAGCGGTGTCATCCTATGGCGTCGTCCATGTAACTGTGCCGAGTGTAGAATATTGGACACTGTGCTCTAACGTTGTCACCTTCTTGTGCAAAATTTATTTGCTAGTTTATCATTGTTTGTGTTGAGCCGTGCGCAGACGAGCGACATTTTCACTGATGTAGACCAGACATTTTAGTGCACACGTAGCGGGTGAAACATTTTTGCAGCGGCAATGTCCTCGGGTAAAGTTTTTAGAAGTTGCATTAAAAGAAATTGTAAAGATTAGTTTAATAAATTTTATTACTTATTTACACGCTGTTTTCTGCCACAATATGTTTGGGCATCATGCACCCGAGGGTCCCGAGTGCCTTCTCCGCAGGAGATGCTGCATCTGGCCGCAGTTCCTGCTGACGAGGTTAGTTTTGTAAAGTTAGGTAACTTCTCTACTTCTCCCTTGCTGTTCCCTGGAGTGGGCTGTCGATCGAGACAGCCGACCTAATACGCGGGACACCTCTGATCTTTCTCGTGTGGAAGGCCACAAAAGGAGCCGTCCACTCGAGTGTGTTTTTCTATTAATTGCGCCTTTTTTTCTCGCCAGTAGTAGCGCACTGAGCCAACCGACTTTTTCCAGTAGGAATGCCGAGATAAAATATTCCTACTGATAAAAAGCTTAATTTTATTTTCGGTTGAGCTTCACTCTTGAATCGCCTCGCTGCGTCTAGGGTGGTTAAACACTGAATCTAATAATAATAATACACGCTGTTTTCTTTTAGTTAAGGTGCATAGTACTCAGCAACTGAATGTTTTGTGCTATTTCTTAGATTGTAAACAAAATTTTGAGATGTAAGTTTTCTGAGGTTATCGTCGATGTAACCGGAGACAAATGCATTTTATACTTTTGACATTGCAGTTACAATCGCCATCATATAACGTAAACTTTTAGGAAGAACGGAGGTGATACATTACACGGTAGTCAACAGATAATGGGGAAAACTGGATTGTAAGTTCCTTTGAATTACCCAAAAGTTACCAAAGAGATTCGCCTAAACGCATCCTGCTGAACTCGCTCTTCCGGCAACTTCTTCGCCAAGTCTGGTAGAGCATTTGTTGACGAAATGCCACTCTCGGCAATATTTGCTTCTCGTCTGCATTGGGCTCTAGGTTAACTTTTGCCACTGTAGCGATCTTATATTCGAAAGAATTTTCTTTTTGTTTTGCTGGAGATTGTGACTTGGAGGATTTGTTGGAAGACCAAATTGTTTACATTTTCTTAATATCAAAGGGATCGTCGATTTTATTACATTCAAATGGTCCGATTCTTTTATGCTGCTTAATGCAGTTTCTTTCTAGCTAACAAGGTCAGATTGCGAAATAACCAACTAATCTCGTGCTCTCCCAACTCCTAAGGTTTATTTCAAGAGAATATTTAGGAATATTCTAGAATATATTGAGTTTGTAATGTCGTACTATACAATGTAGATGTCTAGAAGAATGACATCTTGAAATTATCAGTTACAATTGTTTATATAGCAACTGAGCATAGTTTTAATAAAAAATTCATTCATAAGAATGCTTCTTGATATCTATTATTGTTTACGAATCCTTTGCATTGAAATACAGATCTAAAATTTTGTGTGCTTTTCACATTCATATTACTAACAGCATTGGCAGGTCTCATAAACTTGACATGACTAGATTTTGAGGTATATTTATATAGATGTTGCGTTAATATCGGGTTACGATTACTTGCTGCAGTTGCTAAATCGATGGTTTTGACAGAGAAAAATGTTTGTGGGCGTATTATTATAGTTAGGCCTATACGCATTACTGAGATGCTGGTGTCGTATAGGGGACGTTCTAGTCTAAGGCTCTGGCTCACATAGGTGCCGGTAGACCACAATAAACAGGGTTGTGAAGAACTATTACTGATTTGTTCCTCGTAATGTCGGGTAAGAAAACTGGAAAAAAATGTTTGACAACCTAGCAAAACAGAAACAATATCTCTTCTACCCCATACGTTAAATTGTGTGCATACAAATAAGTAAATACATTGATTACTAAATTTTAATATAAACAACTCGATCTCTGAATTTTGACCGGTCGGTAGAAATCCTTATAGAAGTCAATTTAGTCCATTAATGAAATGAAGGAGTATACAATAGGACAAAGAATCGTGCTAGCAAAATAACGCAACTTGGTCGGCAGGGTTAATCTAATCCTATAATTGCGTGTGTTTAGCACGTCAACCAAATCTGACCCTCAGCTCTATCAATTATTAATAGATACAAGAATTAAACACACGTGTTTCTCGGACTTCGGTTCGGTTTGACACCAAGGGCAAGAACCTACGAATAAAAATAGTAAAAGAAGCTTCAAGTCGACGAAAAAAGTCATGGTCTGCTGAGTAGCCACATCCTAGGGAACAGAGCTGGGAGAACTTGTTCGGGGAAGTCCGGGGCTAGGCGCGCAAAGTGTTTTTCTGAGAAATGACTCCACGTCCACATTTTCCGCCTTGCTTTTTTTTACCTTTTTTTACCAGCTGGAATCAACAAAAGCGTAAGGTGCACTGGAGTTCAAGCGATTACCAGTACTAGTGCTATAGAATTTGTGACTACTCTTTACATTCAGCGCACGGAATACATAAAGATGCAGTTGTTCTCCAGTAGGAAGTTCTGGAGGGAAAGAGTGACCGGCACCGTCGTCCCAAATGGACTCCAGCTGGCTGCTTGCTTTCAGCACTACAATATATTCACTTAAATGAAAATTCACCCATTCTGACAGACAATGTTGACGAGCGAAGATGACTTTGTTATGCGCACATCTGGTGAATGGGAATAGAAAGCTGATAACTACTGCTCCGGTCAAACCAAGAAATTAATTATAGATTAGATTAGATCCCGGACATAAGACGGACCAAGAAGTTCATTTCTAGAAACGAGTAAAAATTGGGACTTCGGTTTACTCTGGGTTATTGTCATCATCTTAATATTAGTGCATTATATTCGATATATACGGAACTAAGTTCTTGCCGTTTTTGTACACATTTGGAAATATTAAAACCGGCAGGAGCTGAGGTTCCGACCCAATAAAATTCCATGGACATATTCAATAGAAAATTGCAGTAAACTTGGAGAGAATGAAATTTTTCGTACAATTCAGTAGAAAAAATAATGGCACTGAGAGGATGAAACACGGTAAAAGTTGGTGACTGAAGTGTGACGGAGAGAATATCCGAAGGTACGAGCAGTGTTGCTCCCAGTCCCCATAATCTGTTAATCATTTGAACCCGTTGGCTGGATACTTTCGTACGTTTCGAAGGGAGCCTGTTCCAGGGTTTCAATCAAGGGGGTGGCAACGGCTACACTGCAGAGACCGGAAGCGAAAATTTCCGGCCAGGCTGACTCGCTAATTAGCTGCACGAATGGCCGGGAGCTTGTGATTGTTGGGAAGGAAGCAGCAATAAAATAATAATAAATCCCAGTACAGAACATACAGCGAAATGTGGTTGCGTTCCCTCTTGCTATTTACCCACTTGTTCCCAGACTTTGCTATGCCTGACACCCCTGCAGAACTTGTTTCATATTCTCGCACCCCCTACAAAATAAGGTACCCATATAATGATGACAAATGAAATTTATACTACATTTTATGCCCCAAATTCCACTTAATTTGTGAATGACTGAGAAATAAAACAGTATATCGCACCCCCTGAAAAGGTCCTCTCGCGCCCCTAGGGGTACCATGTACCCCAGTTTGGAAACACCTGTATTAAACCCTCCATGGTTTCAGTAGCAGTGCGCCTGTGACGTCATAGTGACGTGAGGCTTAGCAGGAAGCTCTATCTTCTCCAGGGCTGTCGCGGCTGTCATCCATAACTGGACGTCCTGCTGACGTTACGCTTAGGCATTTGTAGTGACCCCAAGTGCTGCAATAGTTGAACAGCTTGAAAACCCTGGTTAGTATATTTTACTGTGCATAATCCGATTCGGATTGAATGAAAGAGGCCGGTGCGCGAGGATGGCGAGAAAATGTGAGACCGCCAAAGCTTTCCACCCAATGGATGTACCTACATTACCTTGACCTTGACTACAATTGGATGTGTTTGAACATCACGCAGCAGTAGACGTTTTTGCGGACTTGTTTGCGTTCAGTATAATTGTTAATAGATTTTAAAGATATTCAAAAACATACCATTGGAGCTTGTTATGTACAGGTACCACCCGTAATTCGTCCGATCTCAATATTTCAATGCCTCTAATTCGTTCAGAATTTTGATACCGTGTAGCTCTTAATTTGAATTCTGATCCCTGAATTTATTAACAACGAAAATTTAATATTTTGTGCATGCATTCACCAAATTCTTTACCTTATCCTTCACAGATGTCAGCAATTGATGTATAAATGGAGGAGTAAGATGAGTAAAGTTTAATACTTTCACTGCCAGTATATTATGGCGATTTGTGGTAGGCTGCCCTAAAATGTTATTAAGCAAGTATGTTCTCATTGTGGGAGCTTGTGAGAGCTATTTTATAAACTTCTGAGGGCAAGCCTACTTGCTCTTAACTTGTTCTAACCCTTAAATGCCTGATTTAATCATAGCACACCCGTAGAAATAACACTATTGGTATATGTTGCATATATGGCACGCTATGCATTTAAGGGCTAACCTCGTAATTTGTTGATTTTGTCAAAGCGTCTTCCGAACAAATTAAGGGATTTACTTGTATTGTTAAAACTGCATTGGATGCCTACATTTATGTCAATTTCTTGGACTGTGTACATTATGAAAGCCGAACCCACGATAGCAGCCACGTTAAGTCCATTGCGCACGGGAGTTGAAACTACGTTTCCCCCTAGCCCTCTCATTACGCTGCTCCGGCACTGCACCCCTCGGAAGGCATAGTATAGCCCATAAAGTTAGGTTACTTAAGTTCGCCCATCCAATGTGACGGGGAGCATTGCCCCAAGAGAAGAACCCTGTCGGACGTCTTTTCTTCGTGCATACTTTACTTCTTTTCACCTGAAAGCCGTGCGCAGACGAGCGACATCTTCGGTGATTTCGACCAGACAAAATTGTTGGATCGTCAAGTTAGGCTTGACATTTCCATGTACATGTAGCGGGGAAACTTTTTTGCCGCGGTAACTTCCTAGGGTAAAGTTTTTAGAAGTTGCATAGGAAAAGAAATTGTAAACATTAGTGTAATAAATTCTGCTGCTTGCTTACATGCCGGTTTTTTAGTCGACGTGCATAGTATTCAGTAACTGAATGTTTTGTGCTATCTCTTATATTATAAACGAAATTTTAAGATGTAAGTTTTCGGCGGTTATCGTCGATGTAACCGTGAGACCAATGTATTTTATACTTTTGACATTGTAGTTACAATCGCCACCATTTAACGTAAAGTTTTAGGAAAAACGGAGGTGCTACATTCCACGGTATTCAACAGATAAGGGGAAAACTGGACTGTAAGTTGTTTTGGATGGCCCAGAGCAACGAAAGAGATTCGCCTAAACGCATCCAGGATCCAGGCAACTTCTTCGCCCAGTCTGGTGGAACATTTGTTGGAGAAATGCCACTCTCCGCAATTTTTGCTTCTCGTCTGCATTGGTATAACACTTCTAACTGATGATGCCTTACTCAGAGCTTCCTCTTCTTTTGCGACTTGTTCCCAAGGAGATTTAGTATAAGGAGGAAGCTACCGCTACGGTAAATCTGAAGCTGGAATTTTCGGCAATGCTCACGTGCTGATTGGCTGCACGAATGGCTGGAAGCCTTTGATTTGAGGACAAGAAGCAGCCTTGAAAAAAAAAAAAAAAAAAAAAATTCCTGACCAGTCCGGCGAAATGTGGTTGTATCCCACCCCTCCAGTAAACCTCATTGGCTGTTCTCAAGTTCTCATGCGCGTTGCTCCTGTGTGGGAGCGCAGTGCATGGGTTAAATGTTTCTATCGATATATTGTACGTCTTTTGTTCTTCCTGTGTTTGACTTCCATTGTCTTGGAGACGGAGGCTTAAATTATATTATTTTATATAAATAGAGCACAACTCCGGCTTGCCCAATATCATTGTACAATGTGCAAGCATTTGCTAAAAAAATCTCAACTGCTACTACAGCGCTATCTCCGCGGCAACGAGTTCTGTTGCACAGTTTCAAGTATTTCTCTTGATTAATTAAGAGTGAGTTTCAAATTGCAATGTCATATGTTTTAAAACGATGTTCAAACGCGATAGGCAAAAACTTTTGTTCCAAGAACGTAAACTGTTCCGAAGTTTCTACTTTCGATCGTGCCCAGCATGGAGGTATAATTATATCTCCATGCTGGAGGTATAATTATACCTCCATAGTGCCCAGCGTTGTTTTTTTTTTTTTTGGGGGGGGGGGGGCGGTTTGTTTCGTGGTTGTTCAACTTTTGTCGCCGGTGTTGTTTGGGCTTGACCCTAAAATACCTATTGCCCATAAAAAAAAACGTTGAAAACGCCACTAGTTTTGTGAGATACCAACTCTTGCACGAAGACCCGGCATTGAAAGCTTATGGTTGGCAGGCTGATGGAGGTCTACACTCTCATTCTTTAATATTGTTTTGATTTACTTTCGGTAATTTTAGGGCGCATAAATGCGTACAATTAATTTTTCTCTGCTCCTTCAGTATATACTGCAGCATGTGCAATATTATTGTTCATATTTCAGGATAGACCATGAGGGAAAGAAAGGATAACCGTGTTAACGTTACGCTTCATCATATTTTGAAATGTTGTAGTGTATGGTGTAAATTATCTAAAATTGTGAATCGCTTGTGCAGTTGGCGAATAAAATTAAGACTTTGAGGCTTGGTTTGTCTGGAACTTTAGTCAGGTGCCCTAGATTCGACCCGATTATTCAATTTTATGTGTTTATTCCCAATCGGTTACTCATGAGACTTCCAAAATTTTAATCTTACTGCGTAATGTGGAGCTTACAGCCGGCCCAGCGCGTGGTCTGTATTCTTCTCGTACTTGCATCACGATTCAAACAGAAGCTGTGGACAAGTCCAGCCTCGAAATTTAATTTTACAGGAGAATGCAAAGAACTCTAACTCGGAGCTCGTGCTCTTTTTTTATTTAATCTGTTGCCTACCTATTGAAGCTTGACAAAGAGTTACTTTGAAGAAAAAGCCTAAGAAAATTTTTCTTATTCGCAGTAATTTTTGTCACCAACTAAATTTATTGTATTTGCAAAGAGATCCAAAATGTTTAGAAAAGCTAGCCACGGCGACAGACTTTTCAAAGAAAAGCTGCGACGTTCAACTTTTACTAATGGACAGTCACTGACTGGAATATTGTCATTAGGGGAAATGGGGCTTCTTTGTAGCAGCCAAAGCTTATGATAATTTTAAATCATTTCTTGCAAGGCAATAATGGTTGAGGCTTGAATATTGAACCATCTCCCGACGGTTGAACAATGGCTTGTGGCTGAACCCTTTCATAGCGCCCGAATAAGACTTTGTGGTGGGTGCACACTGAAGTGACTCATACACGATCACTTTTATTGAGCAAGTCTGGTTGTGCAATAAAATTGACAATTTACATTCACCGATACGCAGGTCAATGTAATTGACACTTTATTTGCCCAAACCAGGCTTAATTTGGTCCTGCTGCAATCCGCTGAGAAACGATGGAGGACTTTGACCCAGCAATTGCCGTGGCCGGTGCTCTTGCTGTTAAAAGGGTAAGCCGATGTTCCAAAAAGGGAAACGTGCTAAATGGTCAGAAGAATGGTTTCTGCAGCGCCCAGCGCGTGGTCACACCAAATTACTAAATGAATTGAGCCATAATGAGCCAAGTGATCTTAAAAACCTTTTGCGCGTGGATGCTAAGTCATATAATTGTGCAGTCAAATAAATTTGCGCAATAAATATCAAACAGAAATTGATTCACTCAATTCAATTGAGCAAGTTATCAATATGTCGCCCATATACGGTCAATTTAATGGCCAGTCAATTCAGAGTACGATATTGACAATAAAATTTTACAATATTATTGATTGTGTATGGGCCGCTTAAAGCAAAAATTCTCCCTCTACCCAATTCTGCATCTGAGTTCGCTTCGGCGAACATGGCTGCTACTTGAAGAATTGCAGGCTAAGACAAGCAGCAGAGGTCAACCTTGGAGTATACTTATTACTTCTGAGTTAGTTTTGGTTTAATGCTGCAGTGACGTTCAAGTCTCAACGTGGTATTCAGACGCCGTGGCGATAGGCTACTTTAGCGTCGTCGATTGGACAGCGGAAATAAGCTTTTAAGGCTTGACTTCTCCGGAACTTCAGACAGGTGCTTTGGCTTCGACCCGTTGATTCGAATCGCAGGTGTGGACCCTCCATGCATTGATTACCTGCGAGACTTCCAAGAACTGAATCTTATTCGGTAAAAGGCAAAATTCATTCAGAGCTGTATAATCGCGTTGTATGAACGCCTGCGAAACTAGTTAAAGAGACGAAGTTCAAGTTCCTGTCTGCAGTTCCGAGCAAGTCAACTCGGGTAGGCTTTGCTTAGTTCGACTTCAGTGACTCACTCAAACGAGCGCTACAACTTGAGACTATCTGTCTTGACCAGTCCACGTTGTTATATTCTATTTTTTATACTTTTTCCTGGGTTGTTTAAAAACTTTTGCTATACTTATTCCTTGCTTAGGTATTGATCCTTCCGCATGAGTTCCCTAATTTTCTATATTAGCTACATGCATCTCCGCTTCCTCTCTCATCTCACTGTTCCTGCTCCTCTATTGCTGCTCATATTTGTCTGCATGGCTTTCCGTTGAATTCACAGCTTCAACCCGACGTTCTGAAGGAGTTCATCCGCTCTGTTCCAACAAAAGATCAGTAATTCAGCATTTCCAAGCCAACTAATTCATCTTGCAATGTATGTACCGTGATGCTCTTTGTATCTTACTATGCGTGTGCCATATAACACCATAGCACCCTATGTTAACCATAGTTGTAGAAATTTTCTGAACTTTCTGGCTTAAGAAGTTTTTTTTTCAGCAGATGTACTGCAATGGCGGAGACAAGTGTAACTGTAGTTAATCAGCCCGATAATGATGTTCATGGTTAACTGAATACCGAGTTTTCACAAAATATTGACTTATTTAGTTACCGATAGTCGTTTGTTTTTTTCTTTGTGGCTCAGCACTGGTCATCGCGATCAGGTGCATTTCCTGTAAGACCTCAATTCGATGAAGAGCAGCGCTTCATTAATTATAAAACAGCTGCTGTTAAGAGACCATGACCTACCAACTTCATGTTGACACAGATGCTGCTCAGTACAGCAAGGGAACTAGAGACACTTGATTAAACACGTCATTACTGCCATGGGTTCCTCTGAAGCCGTGCCAGACGATCGACATCTTCGCTTATTTCAACGGCACAATATTGTGGGTAGATCCAGCTTGCCGTGACATGTTAATGCAGACGCAACAGCGAAAGATGCTTGAGGTTACAATTTTTTTTAAATAATTACAAGTTGCATTAAATATTGGAAAATATTACCTCTGAAAATTTTATTGCTCGTTTATAGGCATTCAACGTTTTTTATTCCCTACGTGGTGCACTCAGCGACTAAATGTTTTGTACGATCTTGAAGCTTATAAACGAAGCTTCGATGAGAATGTTTCTGCTGCCTACAGTCGTTGTATTACTTCACTACAAGCATACTTTGTCCTATTGTACTACGAGAAAATGCCTTTGTAGCGAAGTAACACAGCCTAGCATAGATGGGATGGAGTTAATGGTGGAAACCCTCACAAATTTTTCCGTAAAAAATGTTTTATATACAGTCTCGCGTGTCGTGTTTATTGTTATCAGTGTGTCTCAGCCTACTCGTCAAGCGTCTACCAGTTTTTACATAGTTTGCTCCAAAGAGCTTCCCAAGAACGGGTCGTGCCCTCAACAAGGTAGCTACCAGGAAGCAAAGAGCGTAACGGGAGGACTCACGAAAAATTAGCACCAAAAAGTGACGTCATCATCGACAAATCTATGGCTGAGCATTTCTAGGAGCATTTTAACTAATTTCACCAGAAAAATCGTCTTAAATTGCAAAATTTATCTCTAGCGTATAAGTAAATGATAATATGTACTAATTTAGCAATTAACTATAGGAAATTTCAGTGCATGTAGGTGGAAACTTTCACAACACTAGCGCGGAATTTGTTCCCTTTCGGTGACTCAAATTAACTACTTTTTCTTGATTGAAGCCTTATTTACACTTCATATTCACTTCACAGTACTCTTCACAGAATATATCTATTCCTTACCAACATATATAAGCACCATTGTAGCTATTTCTGTACGCGAGAGAAACCACAGTAACAGGTAGCCATTGCCCGAACTTTCTGTACTTGGCGACAACATTTTTCGATATTTTGCAGCTCAAGTAGCTGGCCAGTCTTGAGAGGGAGACTGAATGAAATAAATCGAAAAAATACGATGATATGTNCCACATTCAAAGGTCTGAGGTCAAACACCTAAAACACTTCGACTCGTCGATGTGATGTAAATTTGCTACGTGCGGTCACAGCTATGTTTTATTTCAGTCCTATTGAGTCCTCCCGTTGCATTCTTTGCTTCCTGGTAGCTACAATAATCCAGCTGATAGGATGAGCGACGTATCGAATGTACTGTCCGGAAGTTTCCTCGTATTTGCTCAGCATGCACTTGAAATTCATTCCAATTTGTTAATTATTGTTCATACATTTGCGAAATAAATCTGTTGTTAGATAACCGATGCACAGATACAATGGCTGGACATTGTGCCCTGGGTGAGCGGCCGCTGGTATCTGATCCCATTTGTGCCTAAAAAAACATAGTTTTTGTAGAAGTAACACTGCTTATAAAGTCCATAATTTAGTACAGTAAAAACAAAAGAATTGTCCGCTGCTTAATATTTTACCATTTTCAAGAATTGGCTCGAGTCTGTACGATTGCTACGCACTATCGATACTTAAACCGTTTAGGACTTCCATTCATTTGCTCGAAATCATCGCATAGTAACAGTGCCTTTTCATTGCTAATATTTCGTCCCAATACATCAAAACTTGATGAATTTTGCGACTTGAATCGCCCATGCATTGACGATGACTGCACAACTACAGTCCTGAAACATCAGCTTCGTTGGCACAGATGTTGATGGCAACAGAGTCTGCCAACTGTCGTTGCAACAGTTGTTCTGTGATAAAAATTAACTGCCTCAGAACTAGAGGTGCACTCGATGTTCAGGCGCTCGCCATAGGATCGTACTTTGTGCACTGCAGAGCTTCTTACGTCGTACTAACGTTTGGTACTAATTGGTAGCTCAGGAGACCATCTGAAGAGCTGCCGAGATTACTTAAACAGTTTCTGACATCGCTGGAAGGCTTCCTGAGATTAGCTGAGGAACTTACGGGTTCACCTTGGGACCTTGGATAACTTCCTAGATCTTCTAGAAGAGACCTGAATGATTTCTGAGGTCACCTTAACTATTCACGACATCTTCTGAACAATTCTCCTCGTCCCCGGAACAACGTCTAGTTTTTATCTTTACCCAAGCAGGCTCTGACGTCACGCAGAGGACTTTTGAAGATACACGTGCAACTCTCGACATTCCTGGAAGAATTCCAGAAGCCTCTTGAGTGACTCAACCGTATTTGAACAACTGACCCTTTGTTCTCGTGATCACAACCGTTACTAGTTTTTTTTTTTTGACAGCCAGTCGAGAAACTTCTGGATAGTACCCACGTGTGCTCTTCACCTGTGCAAAGTTTACTTGCCAACGGCGGCTTGCACCACAGCAGTCAGTGGCCCGTTGCCAGCGACGCTGCACCGTACGTATGTAGTTTCTGTGGCAATTCTGTGATTCTATCGAGCTGGTCAGTGGACAGTTGGAAGTGGTGTGGGGAGTGTATGCGGCGTGGCTTATCCACGTCGCTCAAGGCTAAACATGAGCCTCTTCGGGGCCTCGCTCACAACGTCGGTGTTTGTTGGACAATTTTCGGTGTGATTTTCAGCTTCCACGAATTTTGTTGCGCTACGAGCGTTCGTAATGAATATCTTGTGTAATTCTCCGGCTTTACTAGTAGTCGAGTTGAAAGATGAGAGAGAAACCTGTGTAATGTGTATTCGCTTGAATATTTTGCTCATGATTAGGAATAAGTTTGTGTATTGTGCCAGTTTTTATAAATTTTGTTCGAGGATGAAGACAAATACACTTGTGTTGCTATTCAGCTTTCATAAATTTTGTTCGAGGATGAGAAATAACATTGTGTGATATTTTTGCTTTCATAAATTTTGTTCGAGGGTTACAAAACCAATCTTGTCAATTTTCAGGGTTCCTGTGCATTGCATCGGTTTTTGACCGAATCTAGTTTCCGTACCGCACCTATCTCATACTGCAGTGTAAAGCTGGGAAACGTAAAACAGTTACTAACTTAGCTCCACAGTTCGTATGGCGTTGAATAGCAAGATGGCTGATTCTTTTCTATATTTTATTGCCGGATAAAGTACGGTATTTGCTTGAACCAAGAGGGCCCGACTCCTGCCTCCAGCCGGTGTCTGAATCCGACTCCTTGCACCTCGAAAACCTTCAACTAACTCTTTAATAAAATAGGTATATTCTACTCGGACTCCGACTCCTAGGACATGTTATAAAGTCTGACTCATACGCCATGATATGACCAGTGAGTGATAAGTTGGCGAAGCGTGTATCTGACGGATACTGTATATTTTTGAATACATATTGATGCCTTCATAGGTATTTGTATGTTATCCACAATCTAATTTATAACGAATATGGTTGAGAAATCACACTGCAAAAAGTACATGTTCGACAGTTGAGGTGGAATGGCCGGTTCACCCGACAGCTTTTCGACTGTATCTCAGTTTGTCTTCTCGTGAGTTTGTTGTGCCCTCTTCAACACAGTTGTATGACTACCAAAAAGATATGTTATAATTTTAGCCGTTATTGACCAGTCCAATCGGTTCGCTTCAGCTAGCGTCACAACACTTTGTCCATTTTATCAAGGCAGTTTGGGCGTGGTCGAATTCCTTACAGCTTTGCCAATTCATTGGGTATTTCTGAGATTTCTCTTCATTTAGGTAGTGGGCAGGGCTAAGATATGGACAGAACAAAATCTCTGAAATGCGCATAGAATTGGCACCGCTATAGAGGAATTTGGCCATGCCCAAACTGCCTTCATAAAATGGACAGAGTATAGTCAAATTTTCGTTAATACGTCAAATTTATAGCGAATTAGAAGTATGAAAACAGCGCACTTGGCTACTATTTAAACGACACAGCAACACTGTTGGATTTTTAGCCTGAAGAGCACCCGGCTGAAATCGAGTGTTTTTTCAATCGGTTCTTATCTCTCTGGAAATTTATCTTCGATTTATTACTTGTGCCACTCAAGGAAACTGAAGCGTCACTTCAAGGTTTTTTTAGCAATAGCCTATCGATGTTCAGTTGTTTTTATCTTGCTAATGTTCAGTAAATATTTATTTATAAATTTATCTAGTATTTCTGTTGAACAATGAGGAAGTAGGGTAAATTTTTAGTCCTCTCCTACTCTCAACCAAGAATCTTATGCCGTTGTACAGGTAGATATTGCATGATATGTCTTGCATGAATTTAATGGTGAAAGAGGTTTTGAAGTTTGAAGCAGGCATTGAGCTGTTGCTGCATGGTTAGCTATATTTCAAAATTGTTTATTCGATTGTGCGGACGACTAAGTCCGAAGCTTGCAAAATGTTATCCCAATATTTTTACGATGTGGCATCTAGTACTTTCTGTTAATCTATGTACAGAACTTTGCGCGAAATCTTTTGTGGCCTCTTTCTTATTTTTAATATCTTCCCCGCTAATATGTATTTTTTTAGATTTCGAAGCGGGCGGACTTCGTAATGTTTTACGGATATCGATAGTGTTCCAGCTGAAGGCGCAAATGTCTTAGCATTACGACAAAAAGTTTTGTATTTTTCACTATAATTTAGTATCATCCAATTCTTTAATGATGCATTATTTCAAAAATTAACCCCACATATATAATCATTTGTTAGGCCCAACATAAAAAGAAAGGACAAACTCCGAGTGACTATTGCTTCGCGTTATATATGTACCTTCCCGTGATGTTTGGGCAAGGACGTTTCATAGCGGGAAGGAACACAGACCCATTTCGCATTACTCACCAGAGAACTTTTTTTTTGTCTTTCGATGGCTGCTTCCTTCCCACCAATCACAGGCTCCCAGCCATTCCTTCCCACCAATCACTGGTTCCCAGCCAATGGTGCCGCCAATCAGCGAATCAGCCAGGTTTCCACCTCGGGACAAGTTTTAGATTCCGACCTCGGTTACCACTTTTTTCTTCTTTTAAAACTCTTTGGATTGCAGTCCCAACGGGCCGCCGTAGCCCTGCTGTGTTCGGCTGCCCGCTGTGTACGACATGGAGGTATAATAGACAATTCATCCTCCTTGGCTTGCAGGGTCATGGCAGTTGCGTGTCGGTCGTGCTGTGGACCCTGCGCAGGCTCTTGCTCATGCCCACGTGAGATCCACGTGTTGGCATCGCTGCGGTGCATCGCGTGTGACGTATAGAAGCACCGTAAATTTAGCCTTGCCCTCCCTGCTGAGACGTGCTTTTTAGGTTACCTTAGCCTTATTTTAACGAATCTGTCTTACTTAGCTGCAAGGGTACTTTGTTTTTTGTATGTATTCCTGCGAGAAAAGAAGACCTTTGTGGACAGGACTGGTATTAAAGAAGTTAACAGTTCTGTGCTTGCTGTGAACAGTCGTGGACCTTATAGACAGTACTTTACCTCGAAAAGGGATGCTAATTTTGTCACTGATATATTACTGACCTCTTACACTGTCAGGCAGTAAAAAGGCTTTAGTATTTACATCGTTAGATAATATTAAATATTGTGAAAAGCGCATCTATCACCGGTTTTGTCTATATTTTGTATGGCTTCTTGAAGCCTCTGCATGTAAGAATCTTTCGAACTTCGTTTGTCTCAAGGAAAGGGGGGGGGGGGGTTGAATGCGATGCGATTTTAACACCCGCCAAATAGAACTGTAGAATTTGCATAGAGCTTTGATTTAAACCCGCTCTGTAGAAAATGACAGCGAGGAATTTTTGAAGACCCGTCTTCATTTAACATACTTCCGTTACTGATATGCATCTGGAGAATACGCAATAAAGGCCAACAAAAATTGTCATTAAAGATGAGTGCTCTCAAAGTCAGTTCCTATTATAACGACACAGTCCTCCCCTCAGAAGAAGAGCAGAAAAACGTTAAATTAATTCTTCGCCGAGTATCATAGATACCGAAGGATTTGGCTTCAATCCATCTAGGTTGCATTTTCTTCAGAGGCGAAAATTTTCCGGTAAAGGAAGACAGCAAGCTGAAAGAATTATTTATGTCCTCTGCCCCGAGAAAAATCATTGCTTCGTCTGTGCTTTGTCGATCGGTTACTAAATTTGTACGGCGTGAACTGAGAGCAAACATATGTTCTAATGCACGGAGACAGTGATAATATAAAAATCAGATTCATGGTCGCGATAAGAGAAGCTGCAAATATCTTCGTTGTTTCGATGTAAGGAACTGTTTCAAGTAAGCAGAGCATTCAGATACTCTGATAAAGGGATGCGGATCCCACTCTCGCTATCTTCGGCAACCTGGTCATCAATCTGTATGACAACCCAGCTTAGTTAAAAAATCTGCAACTTTGCCTATTTTTCGCCTGTCTATTTCATTAAGACGTGGACATGAAATAAATAAATACACGAAGCGTTTTATTATATTACGACTGATGGACCCGTGCGTGAAAAAATTCACCCAATAATCCATATACATATGTTTACTCAATATAGGCCGGTGCCGAATCTTCTCTTCTCTGACTTATCTCTTCATTTTCTTCATTGATCCTTTGTCGTGCTCTCATCCTCAGGTACTCTCTTCTCTGACTTGCCGTTTCCACATTTTTCCGCTCACGCTTATGAGCAGCTCTTATTCCCTTCTGTAACCTTTCTACTTCAAGTCTTTCTTGACACTGTGCCGCATAGACACTTCATCTCTCTCCATTGGTAGCACTTAATTGTTCTTGTGACTCCACTAGTCTCGTTTTTCGTTTACGTTCCCTGTCCTCCAGTCTCCTTCTTGTTACACGTGCGTCTTCCATAGTGAAAGGCAGAAGTAAAATCTCGAGTAAAACCTCTGCAGTAAACTAGAATGCAACTCCAGTAAGCTTATATGCAAAGTGAGCGCAACGTAGCCATGATACTGTCTTTCAAACTTAAATATCTGCTTCATTGAAGCTCTGAAATTTTGGCCTGCGAAGCGATAACTCCTTCGTCAAAGAAAGACAGTCAGCTAGAAGAAATAATTGTCTACTGTTAGTGAAAAATCTGAACTTCGTGCTTAGTGATGGATCGGATATAATTTTTTGGACATCCACGGATGCGGATGCAACTGCAGATGTTACCATCTTGCCCTCCGCGGATGCGAATGTCAAAAACTGCGGATGTTCCGCAATTGCGTATGCGAATATTCACCCCACCACAAACACAGGCACCCCCTTCCATGACGACAGGTTATACAATACTTGGGGAAAGAACTTAGATAGTGCTTTGTTGGCAGGGGCAGCGCTTGCACACATTCCAATCCAAATGAGAATATGCAGTTTTCAGCACTATAGATGAGCTTAGTGTACAGTGATAAACCTGCGCATCTGCCCCTCCTTTGCTGCGGATTTTACAGTTCTGACATCTGCGGATGCGATTGCGGATGTTAACCATCTTAGCATCCGCGGATGCAGATGCGGATGTCAAAAAGGTGCGGATGTTGCGAGGTTGCGGATGTAAATATTCGCCCCATTACTATTCGTGATTGCTGAATTATACGTCGTAACCTGAGAGAAACAAGTAATAAAATCTGACTCCAGAAGCTGTAAATATATTGTTTCGATTTCAAGACGTGTTTCGAGCAAGAAGTGCATTCAGATAAAGGGATAAGGATCCCATTTTGTCATCTTCTGCAACCTGCTCATCGATTTCTATAAAAACGCAGCATAATTACAGAACTTGCAACCTGGCTTTTTTCACTTATCTAGTTCATCAAGAAGCGGATACGGCATGAATAAATACAAGAAGAGTTTTATTATATAAGGATTGCTCACTTTGCCTTATTTTCGTTGTAGTTGAGGAAAGAGAAGTTACGAAAAATTTCTGAAGTGGTTTAATGCTAAAATTCAGCTAATATTTAGCAACGACGGAACATTCCCATCTTTCCGCCCAACACTCGATCACAGTGTTAGCAAACAAAAGGCAATGTTGGTAAACAAAGACGGTGTTTCCCAGCTCATAACCGTACAATTTTTGAGATTGTTGCCGGACTGGCGGTCGGGGTAACACCGACAGTCTCACTGCAAGGCGCCTCGGATCCGAACTTTAAACTGTGTCGCTGTCAAATAAGTCTAAATCTTCAATTTCCTGTCTAGTGCAGCTAGACACAACACAGGGGGTCCGACTCGCATGGTTACATGGAAATATGACTGTATATCCTGTAGTGATACCCTGAAGGCTATAGAAGTTAGCCCATTACACTGTAGTAACTACGTTCTTCGACCTGTTGCAACTACCGTACTTGTTTGAAGGAATATAGCTCAATTAATGATCGGGAGTTTTCTAACCAAAGTGCCAGAGTAGAATCAAAAAGCAGTGGATGAAAGGGTGATACTTTACAGGTACGGGAAGTTTTTCATATGAAGACATCGTTATGTTCCTTTAGCGGTAGTATCAATCAGTTTTGCGTGAATTTTATCTTCACAGGCCGTGCAAACGCTTTCAGGGCAGTTGATACGTTGTCGTATATAAATTTATCTTGCAGTTGGTGTTGTGTTTGGAAGGTCAGAAGAACAGTTGTGTGGTCCCGCAATGAGTTTCTTAAATTTACATAAGAAGTCTTGAGTGACGAGTCGACGGTAATTTTCATTTTTTTTTTATGTTTCGGAAATCACAGTGATATTATTGTGGACACAAAGATGACACAATTAGTTGAAATTCATCCGTAACGAGGTTAAAAGTCATGGCAACTGAGGTCACTACGCCGCTAGTTTGTTGCAAGAGTGTACAACGTAGAGATTAATTAACATGAGTCGACATTTAAAAAAACGTTTATGTTTCGGGAATAAGTTCCCATCTTTAGAAGAAAAATATTTTGAAATAAGGATTTGAACACCTAAAACAAGAAATTTATTGTGACAGTCTAGCCTGTCACAATAAATTTCTTGTTTTAGGTGTTCAAATCCTTATTTTAAATTATTTAGTTCTGAAGATGGGAACTTATTCCCGAAACGTAAACGTTTTTTTAAATGTCGACTCATGTTAATTTGATTATTTACTCTTAGTTTGATACGTAGAGATTAGCGCAACGAGACCGGAGGCCGACAGGATGCGCTAGGGTTCCAATTCGTAACTGACTTGATCATACCGCATGGTGTGAGGGCCCCTCTATTTTATGTCTGCTTAGGCTACGTAAAATAAATTTCACCATTCAGAGCGTTTCGCTCAGACGTGAAGCTCCACTTTGGTTCAGTTCTCTACCCTCTTTGCGGATTTGCTTGGGTATGAATTTTGTTACTAAATCTACCTACCTAGTTTTTGCTAAATGATTTATTACTTGTAATAATTCACCTGGACCTCGTCCGAAGTATCATCATAGGTATCAAAGGTAAGGTACCACCTTCCTAGGGACATGCCTTAGCTGTCGGAACCCTTGCATAAACATAAGGTGTTGAGTGTAAACTTTACATGAACCTTCTCACCTCAGTGTACGGAGCTGAGGACGATTCGCAGGTAAGCCCTTCGCCTTGCCATGTCTCACGTGGTATGTTACTCTGGTAAAAATGACACTAGGTGAACATGAAAATCTTCTCCAACGTGTGGGGAAGGCGAGAATTAGTTTGTATGAGTTAAATTGTATTTCAATCGTAACAGTTGCCAAAGTTATCTTGTCGTGCAGCTTTTAGATATAAAATACATAGAACTGGTTGTTTTCTGACAATTATCATTGAATAAATGCGGAATGTTAGGTCGGGTCGGAATTATTAGAATTACGGTAACATTTGTTGAAAGATATTGGGAAATGAAGAACATTTAAGTGAACCTGTACCTGCTTATCTAACTTTCCTGGTCACGCAAAAAATATGCTACGTCAACTTCTGCTTTTTTTCTCACGAAAAGCGAATTGTCATGAGAAAATGAGTTGTTCGTATTAAAGAAATTAGTATTCGAAAAACGGTCGACTGCCACTGCCAAGCACTTTCAATTTCGGAGCCGACTGGCGGGCTCTAGACGACGGACCTTGACGGCGTCGTTTTCCACTCTTATTCTAGATACAGTTCGTGATTGGAATCCTTGCGAATCCTCACAGCTCACAACATAGCAAAACCTCCAACGCCAACAGCATGGCAGATCAACTTCGAGCAGACACTGTCTGTATGGTTGGCGGATGCACACCATACTGTTGTTTATACATACTTGCTTTCGCTTCCACGGGCTTTCAAAATTTAATAGCCAAGGAGGTTATGTAAGTAAAAAATGAACACGTTAGTGCATCGGAAAGAAATATTTTATGCAAGTTCCAACCGTAAAATTCATCTAACGTGGATGAAAACCGACTTGTGAAGGGCCGCAAAATTTCTGAAATGGAAATTGGTGCGATATTAAGAAATACCGCTGAATGCTTCGGCTTGTTGTGGGCAAAATAACTGGTGCGCGGATACGCAGCACCAGATGGGTATCTGCTGCTCCCAGGTGCTCTGTGGCATTGACCTTGAACTATAAATTGTATACGTTCTAGCCTGGTTATTGATTTACTGTAAAATGTGGTCACTGCTGACACTTGTTCTTGTTCGCAGTTTTATATCGTGCGTAAAAACACGATTGCAGAAGTTTTGAGTTCTTTTGGATTATTCAATTCTTGCCACTGCATGGTCTGTGAATCAGTGTATGGGAACGCTTGCTGAGTGGATAAGGCGGTAAAGCTATAACTATAATAATAATAACTACAGCATTGGTTCTTAACAGGGGGAGCGCCCCTGGGGGGGGGGGGCGCGAGCGGATTAATTTCAAGGGGAGCGCGAGCTTCAGCAGTAAAACCTGATTTTCATTAATTACCTTTGCCAAGGAGGTTATGTATTTGTCGTGTTTTTCTGCTTGCCTGTCACCAAGATAACCCGAAAAGTTATGAACGGAAACTTGCAGGGAATGTTAGGATCTTAGCCGTAACAAATGACTAGCTTTTGGTGAAAATTCGTTCACCTGTTTGTCTGCCTATTTTTTCTTAAAGCCATAACTCAAAAACTTATGGGTGGATTTTCAAGAAATCTACACGAGTTGTTAGGTTTATTACGAAGAGTAGATGACCAAATTTTTATGGTGATCTATTTTAATTTATTGTTAGGAATTTTTCTGTGGCTGCACGCGCCATTCATTTAATTATTTATATAAATACTATAAAGACACGAATTCATATTGATCTAATTAATATTGACACGAAGTTAATTAACATTGACTCGTAATTAATTGAACAGTTGACATAGTGAATAATTGACAACACAGTGCATTAAATGGCGCACAGCAAGTCCCAACACACATGAGGTGAGCCACGCCTCTAATCTATTCTACAGGTGTTCGAAATAACTGGAGAATGCAAGGGTAGGAAAACACATAGTAAAATCAATGGTATATTCTGATGTTATTTAATACAATGGGTGCGCCATGGGATATGGGACATAAAATTGAATTATTGAAAGGCGCGCCCGATTAGACCAAATTTGGCGAAGTGGGAAACGAACGTCGCGCGCTCGATCTAAGCATTATGACATACATGTGAATGCATGCACACGGCTCATATCGAGCGGTTCGGAGACACCGGAGAAAACCCACAAGTTCACAACATATTCAAATTGAAAATTCACGTGAAATGATGACAGTTGAACTGTGACACGTCCAACTCTCGATCATATTGCATGACTATAACTGAGAATTGGATCCTATCAACATCGTTTATTAATGGCGGTTGCATGTGAAGTTAACGTGCCAAGAAACGATTGACATGGACAAGGCAGCGTAATATAGGAAACATCTTACCAAGGAACTGTCCTCAGCAACACATCCCGACGTGATGGACAAGTTTAAGCACTTACAGTAGTCATCTAGAAGAGATTTACACCATGACCTGGTTTTTCTTATTTTCTAACACCTTCCTAGACACAAGACACGACCGGTTTGACACAGACCGCTGCACATTTCTGCCTAGCTAGTAGCCTATATACACATTCACTAGGCATTTATGTAACACTGTGCCCTTTGTTCACTCTCTCGTTTCTGATCCTGAGACACGAATAAGCGTTCTCGGTGCACTAAGTTGCACTTTAGGCATACGCGACGGCACCGGTACTCCCGGCGTACGCAACACGTTGTGGGGATCTTCTCAACATCAACTGCGGCCATCGGTACCATGAGGGATCGCGGGATACTTCTCATCATCAACTGCAACCTTCGGTACCATGAGGGAATGCGGGGTACTTCTCAACATCAACTGCAACTTTCGGTACCATGAGGGATCGCGGGATACTTCTCATCATCAACTGCAACCTTCGGTACCATGAGGGAATGCGGGGTACTTCTCAACATCAACTGCAAATTTCGGTACCATGAGGGATCGCGAGGTACTTCTCAACATCAACTGCAACCTTCGGTACCATGAGGGATCGCGGGGTACTTCTCAACATCAACTGCAACCTTCGGTACCATGAGGGATCGCGGGATACTTCTCAACATCAACTGCAACCTTCGGTACCATGAGGGATCGCGGGGTACTTCTCAACATCAACTGCAACCTTCGGTACCACGAGGGATCGCGGGGTACTTCTCAACATCAACTGCAACCTTCGGTACCATGAGGGATCGCGGGGTACTTCTCAACATCAACTGCAACCTTCGCTACCATGAGGGATCGCGGGATACTTCTCAACATCAACTGCAACCTTCGGTACCATGAGGGATCGCGGGATACTTCTCAACATCAACTGCAACCTTCGGTACCATGAGAGATCGCGGGGTACTTCTCAACATCAACTGCAACCTTTGGTACCATGAGGGATCGCGGGATACTTCTCAGCATCAACTGCAACTTTCGGTACCATGAGGGATCGCGGGGTACTTCTCAACATCAACTGCAACCTTCGGTACCATGAGGGATCGCGGGATACTTCTCAGCATCAACTGCAACTTTCGGTACCATGAGGGATCGGTTGGTAATGATCCGATCTATCACACGCAAAAGGGGCGAGAACCTGCATGGTGCACGTCATTTAAGTATGTCTATAGTTCACTGTTAATATCACAATCGGGACAAGCACATTGGTTGAATCAGGCGTCGTGCACTGTCACGCGCACCCCGGAGGGCACGGGATGCACGTTTGAACTGAACTCTCGAGAACTGTCCCGCTCGTTATTTATACGAAGGCCCAGGGCAGATTCTGGAACCTTCTGGTAACGTCTGGTCCCTATGAAGTATACCGCCTACTCGTGGGTCTCACCCAATACCCTTCGATGATTTCTGCGCGGGCTTTTTCGCGCCTACTTGTTTTGCGCTTATTGGTGCTTCGGTTACCAACACACAGTTACAGATCTATGACAACACGATATTTATCTCCTACCTTAAAAACATTAGTATTATGTATGTAATATGTACATCAATTGGTATCTCGCATTTATACACAGGTGGTGCCTTACTTAAATTACAAGTATAAGTACATGCTTAGCGTAATTTTCTTTAACTCTATGCGCGTTCAACAATCTGTGGCATCTCCACAGGCCACGTTGCCCAAGCTCTAGAAGCTTCTCGAAACGTAATATGAAAAAAAAACGACAACAACATTGGCACTTTGAACAATATGACATATTTCGAGAATCCGCTTTGTGTGTGTTCAGATACAAAGCGAAGCGAACTATTGTTTCTACAGTAATTTAAAAAAGTTTATTGCTGAATAATTGGAATTATAATTGGAATTATCAAATTTGAGTTTGATAGATATATATATACTGAATAATTGGAATTATCAAATTTGAGTTTGATAGATAGATATATATACTTGTACACATCGTTTCCTAACATTATTCGTTTGTTTGTCATTGTTTGCTTGTTAGCACAAAAACTCAAAAAGTTCCGAATGGACCTTAATAAAATTTACAGAAGACAAGATTAAATTTTGGTACAGATTGGTTGGTCCGTTTTGTGCTTGACTTGTGTTTGTCATTATGTTTGTTAGCAGCATAACTCAAAAAGTTATGAACGGATCTTCAAGAAAATTGCAGAAACTGTTAAATCAGTGGTCAGAAAAAACAAAGTTTATCCCTGTGTTGCAAAAAAAAGTTATTGCATAGTTCGCCGATGATTTTGTTTTTCTATTCCCCCCATATGAGAGAAGAGAGGAGGGTGACATGACGTGTGTTGCTCCACCACCGCACCACGCACAAATCCCCGCTACACAATCCGTCGGAGCTCGAGCAGAATGCACGTACGTTGCGTTGGTCCATGTGTCTACTTTCCTACCTTTCCACTTATTTTGGTACTGTACAAAAAACCACCACGACATCACAATGGGGTGGAAGAAGCTTACCATCGAAGAAAAGACTCTCTCCGGCCTTCACCCTAATCGTGCAGGGAGTGCCGATGAACGGCGTAGTTGTCGAACTGAATGTCAGCCGAGTGTCCATCAAGCTTAAAAAATTGGCTGCTGCACTCTCTGCCAGGATCATACCGCCACATAAAGTAGGATGTGGGTGCAGGAGAAAGACAACAGCAAAGACTGACAAGGTGTTGGTGGAAGAAGTGAAGCTTGTTGTTGTCTTTCTCTTGCGCTCACATCCCACATTGTGTGGAGGTATGGTCTCGGCAGGGAGTGCGACAGCTGATTTTTTAAGCTTGAAGAGGAACACTTGGCTGACATTCAGTTCGACAGCTACGCATTTCACCGGTACTCTCTGCTCGATTAGAGTGAGGGCCCCGAGTCTTTTCTTCAGTGGTAAGCTTCTTCTGACCCATTTTAATGCCGTAGTGGTTTTTGGTATGGTGCCAAATAAGTGAAAGTAGCAAAGTAGAGGCCCGTGGGCCAGCATAACGTACGTGTACGGTACTCGGCTCAAGCTTTGATAGATCACAGACTGACTATGAGGCGAGGATTTGTGTTTGACGCGGGGGTTGGCGCAACACACGTCATACCACACTCTTATTATATGGATGGGGAATTTGGAAACAAAGTTATTGGCGAATAATGTAATAACTTTGTTTTTACGGCTCAGGGTTAAAATTTGTTTTTGTGGCACAGGGGTAATTTTTTTGTTTTTGCGGCCACTGCAATACCAAGGCACATATGATTGGATTTTGGTATTGATACTGTGAAAATTTAGGTTTCAGATCCAATTTGAATTTTTCATTACCGTTGCTTTACTTGGCGGAGGTATGCTCACTCATTGTACTCAAGTTTGAACTTATTTGCTCGTGTTTTCGCACCACATTTATTTAAAAACACAAAAGGGAGCTCGTAGGAAAAAATATATCTCGAAGAGGGGCGTGGGAGTATAAAGGTTAAGAATCACCGAACTAGAGCATTTTGAGAGCGCATACATCCGCCAAGCAAGGCAATGGTAACGCAAAATTCAAATTTGTCCTGAAATAAAATTTTTTTCTTTATCGTCTCCAAAATTTGGTCATTTATACCTCTTGACAGTACAGACTAACTAGCTTCTGTAATTTTCTTGAAGAGCCGTATGCAGCTTTTTGAGCTATGTTCTGACAAACATTTTGACAAGCATTAGTCAAAACACACAAACGGGGCGAACCAGTCATCGCCAAAATTTGTTCTTTTTGTCTTTTAACGTTTCTAACAGCTCCCGCAAGTATTATAAAGATCCGCTTATAACATTTTGAGTTATATTGCACAGAAACATAAAACAAACATGGAGACAAGCAAACTGATTAGCCTAACAGATCATTGCAAAAATTAGATCATTTGCCCTTCGTAACATACCTTACAATTCATGCAAGTTTCATAAAAATTCGTCCATAACTTTTTGAGTAAGGATAACAAGAAAAAAAGAAAAAAGAAAACAGACGAACGGTTGAACGGATCTTTACCAAAAGTTAATCATCTGCTTCTCCTAACATGCCTAACAATCCCTGTAAATTTATTAAAGAGCCATCCATTACGTTTTGAGTTGTTTTGGTGACTCACTGACAGACAATCTAGCCAACAAACAGACAAAGTCGATAAAAACATAGCCTTCCTGACGGAAGTAATAACAATCCACATTTTCAAGTACTGTATAACACAAAGGCTATGTAAGGACATGCTTCATTTTAACATCGAAAATGCAACCATCATTAATGATGTTGAAAACCTTTAATTGGATTCATGGCTCAGATCCACCCCTTTTTTGCTCTGGTTGACTTTTTCCGTAGGTTGACTTCTTCGAGAGAAGTTGTTTACTTCTCTTCCCATGTGGCATTCTTTCTTTAACCCCTTAATTAACCTACTAACCCGAGTGTATTCGACCAACAGCTCCTTGTGTTTGTATTTTATTCCTCTCAAATTGCAAAGTTTTCGTAAAAAATGAGTACATTGCGGGGTTAAAGGCATGGGCGCTATTGTCGGCGCCAAACCTCAGTTGGCTACGCCTTCGGCAGCAACCCCGTCGAAAAGTAGAATGGTGAGCAACTCCTGAGTGGGGAACTTGGGGCCGAGACACGCGATCTATGAACCCCGCGCTTATAATAGTTGCAACTGTAATGAGTTAAGGACAAGCACCTATGCGCCCCGCCAATGAGAGAGCTCGTTGCATGCAACTTGGGTTCTCACACACCAATAGGTGCTGGAGCTTCATAAATGAACTCACAAGTTGTAACTGTGAGACACATCAGTGGCCGGACTTTACGAGCTTGTAGCTGCGTTAATAAATCTAGGTCCTCAATATATTTTTTTCATAAATTTTACTGCGGATAACCACTGATGCAATACTGGTAATAATTATCTTTTAGGTGAAAAAATATTACAGACGCGCTGGCACACGCAGAACAGTGCGGCGCACCACATTAGTATCCACGTGCTGCCTCTTGTTAACAACGGCACTTTTTTGAGTAGTTTGGATTCATCTGTAGCATTTTTTTAAATGTATGTTTAAGTAAATAGTCTTATTATTTACCATCTGATCATTGATTGATTGTGAAGTGTAGTTAACAGGATGCAAAAGTTCCACCGAAAAGAATTTGTAGTAAGGCACAAACACGATCACACGAGTTTGGAGTATTTATATGTAATAAATGCACGCTTTACTTTGCGCATGGTTCGAATATTTTACATCCCGTTGGCCTTAGCATGTTTATTGAAGAAATGAATAATATTTGAGAAAAGAACACATGCATACCGTTAATGTAAAATACTAACGTAAATTATGTAGTGGCGACCGATAGCAAACAACTCGACTTGCGCTTGTACATTACTGAGCATTTATCGTTCGCATTGAAATGATCGACGAAGTTTCATTCTTATTCATTTCTTTAAAATGTTAATTGAATAGATACTGCGGATTCGTACGGCTGGGTGGCACAACGTAGACTTGGGCACGCTTGTGAAATTCATGCCCATTCCAAGTTGGCGTTTACGTACGTGATTCGTACGTGGGCATAAAAATAATATCTCTCCTCTCAGTAGATACATTTCTATGCCGCTAAATTAAAAAAATAATGTGCACTATCCAATGTATTATAAAAGTAAGGACAGTATAGGACACTATAGTGTCCCAGCAGATTATTTTTCCTGCGAATTAATAACCCGCTGATCTTGTTCACTCATAAATATGTATTGAAGATATAGTACATGTCCCGGGTGACTAAAGAGAGTTAGCGTAGTAGCCTGAAATGTATTATTGCACACAATGCACTGCCTCTTAAATAATATTGATTTTCTTCCGAGATATCTTATAATAATTTAGGTCTGGCAGCAGAGATTTGGACCAGTTTCAGTTAAGCTGCTTTTACATGCATGGTTCTTATTAATTAAATTAATTAGAAAGTTGTATCTGACTTGATACGCACTGTAAATAAATAAATATTTTGTTATACATGGCCAAATTGCACTATCGTGTGTAACGCTTGCTCGCTCAGATTGAGATTTTAACAATTGCTTTGGCGCAAATTAATCGCAACTGCTTCAATTCGGGTATGTTCGATTGGGCACCGAAATGAAGATCTCCAAATTGCCGAGAGCTGCGCTCTCTTGTAACCAGCAACTGGAGCTCCAAGTATTGACATTTAATTTGTTATCCTCTAGAGTTCCAGAAACTTAATCTCGTCCGTAAAATGGAGAGTTCAGCCTGTTCAATGAGTTGTTTTTACACTTAATTGCAAAACGATTCAAAGGGGAAAAGCCGAAGCTTCTGACTGGATGCTTAATTTCTGGGTCCAATCGAACATGCCCTTGGTTTTCCCATGGTAAGCCTCATTTTGTTAACAAAAAGTCAGCCTAATTATTGCAGTCTTTGGGAAACTGTTGCTTCTTCACAGTTTTCCCTACAGCAGTAATGTCAGGTACTTTGGGTGATATACCTATGTTCAATAGCAAAATATAAAGATCCGCTGAATTGAGTAGGAGTGGAGAACTACTTTTCGATAAGAGTTACCCATGACAGAGCTACTGTACGATCTGTCTAGTCCCTCCAACCCTGTGTTACAATATGCCGAAACGAGCAATGATGTGAACCTGAGGTCAGTCACGTGAACGTGTAACATGTATCTCCAATCAACGCCGCGGCTTGTCACGTACCTAAACGACATTATGATAGTAGTGGAAATTAAGCTGTTCTACTTTCTGGCTTCGCGAGTTATTTACTTAGATATAAAACTGACTCCTTGCCGGGCCATACTCCCAATCCTATACTGCCCAATATTAATTATAAATATTTGAAGTTTCTCAGTGGTGAATGGTGGAGGAAGTGGTCCTATACGAGAAACCAAGTGTAGTTAGTCGTAATGGGGTTAACGTCGTTATTGAACCGGAAGCTGAGTAGGCAGAATCAGTAGCGATTGCAAAGTGGTCGTATGGTCTTCTTTTGTGATAAAGTGTTTATATCACGAGGGAGATTTTATGAATAATCAAAGTTCTGTATGATATTGGAAAAAAGTTTTCATCTATTTTCACAGTCTGTCTACAATGCTTCTTAAGCCGGTTTTCTTTTATCATTATATGCCTTAGTACCTATTCTTTCTTTCTTCCTCTCCATAGATTACAAGTTATGTTGTAGCTAGCGAGTCATAAGGCGCTATTATATATAGACTAGCACGGTGGAGGCGAGCTCATTAGGTTCTATGTACTTGCCCATATCTTCAGGTGGGGGCGCTGGTTCTGCCACTTTGGTCGTGTTGCGGCCGAACACTTCATTTTACGAAGCAAAATTAAGTTTGCGGCTAACTCTAGAGTAACCGATAAAGTTTAATGTCTAAGCTAAGTCGAATGTCGTGCAACCAACGTTTCTAAATCTTGGAACAACTTGGAGCTAATGAGCTTAGCTTAACTCACTCTCTTTGCACCAATCAATTATGCCTTTAAGCCAGGAGCATAATGAATAATAACGATAATAGAAAAATAAGAAAATTAATACTGGGAGAAAGATACACGACATGAATGTGACATCGAGGTGTGCCGATCGAAGTGCAACTCCCTGCTATATCTGGCAATATACCTCCTCTGGCAAGGTCGCCATGGCAGCGCGCGGTATTGAGTGTCGTCATGTATCATTAATTTTATTCCTGGCTGCTCCGTCGACAGCGACAAGCGCAGAGTTAGCGGAACTTATTGTAAATTCCCTGCCGTTGATGAACTTTGATGGTTGCATATTTTAAATCCAGGGCCTGACAACAGTCGCTTGGTCACATTTTTATATAGCTACTGCCCTGGGTCAGAATGTGCTGCTGTGTTAGTTTAATCAACAAAAATATCGACAGCTTCCAAGTTGCAATTCACTCTAATTTTGAGGAGGCATTTGAAACTTTTCTAGTGACAATTGTTGAGGCAATTGACGGGACGGCTGGTATTTTAATGAATATTTACAGCCCACTGAAAGTGTTGCTATATCGGGAACAATACTTGCCCTGTTGTGTGTCTGTGTGTCCGCATCTGTCTGCTCGGTGTCGTCAAGCGCTCAGTGCATGACTGTCTGTTATGGTGGGAGGGCTGCGCTGTGCAAGATAGATGTACGGCTTATCAGGTGATAATAATTATCCTAGTTGGCTCTGTGTGTTTGGAGCCATTCTCTAAATTTGATGGCATATGCACTTGTATAATATTTGCAAGGACACAACAAGAGTGATTAAGCACACATTTACTCACTGCTTGCTTATGGGGACCAAAGGATTGTCGTGCGCACCTGCCTGTAACAGAGTATTTGCGTGCAACATTGCAGCCGAACCGGAGTCAATTATTATTTGGTTGCGTGATTTATCTGATGAAATTATACACTCAGTAAATCTCTAGCTACTGTAACTAGTTTTTGTAACCAAAACAGGCTAGTTCTTTGTGCATACGTTTTTCCTTTGCTGTGTTGTCACACCGACCGGCATGTACAGTTTTTTTTTCTAACCACGTTCACAGCATTTGGGATTCCAAAGTACTTGAAAATATCGCATTGATGATAATAATAGGCCTATATTCGCAAGCAAATTTTGAGCAGGGTTTGGTTCTTCAAATGCTGCACATGGGAAGGAAAAATTTAGTTGCTGTCCTCCCTCCCAGCTGCGCCTCTACTCTAAAAAACCAGAAAGTTGTTTCTCTCTCCAAAAATTTTGACGGCAGTTGCGCTCGCATGTCAAAAATTTTGCCGCTATTAGTAATTTCTCCCAAGTTCAAACCGAGATAATTAATATTATGCCCAAAATTAGTTTTGCTTTTGTTTGAGCAGCGGGCTGCCACGTTAAAAATCAATATGGGCCTATTTATTTTTAGAAATTTCGGGTCCTTCTCCTCAAGGAACCAAGGAGTGTACTAAATCCCTGGACTACAATCCTCCTCGTGCTAACTATACGCATGTGTAGAGGTTACAAACGGCGCTATTATTCCGGGAAGTGATGCTTACTAATTCAGGCACGGAAGGCTTAAACACTCTCTTACTTGGTCTGTGGTACTTCACTACAACGGTTGTCTCTCCTTTTGAAGTATGAAACGTTATGGCGAGGAAGTACAGCTTAAGTAAAGTTGAGTTTACCCTTTACCGCCCGAATTAATAGACAGTTTTGGTAGGAAAAGCACTGACACTGTTTGAAACGGAACAATATGATCCTCATAGGCGTTAAAAGGGTAAGGGTTATATGTAGAAGCTGGGAAGCAAACTTCTTCTTCCTGATGATTGCGGCTAAAACTACGCACGGGATAAGACACCGTGTAATGCTGGAAGCACACTATGCTTTCGACGCACAACTTACTGCGAGGATGTGCGGCTGACACGTTGTATGCGCTACCGACCTTAAAAGGTTGCAGCGAAATGACGCGTTAGCTGCTCATCCTCCCGAACATCCATGGAGGTAATTCGTGTCAGTCAAGTTGGTCGGGCAGCGCAAAGTTACATTCTTTTCATCTGAATACGATTGAACAGTGCGCAAAATCTACAAGTTTTAGAGTGAAATAACTACTAGCTACAACTAGTTTGAAATAATTTTGTAACAATTTGAAAGACTTAAAAGCAAATAAATAGAATCTTCGTCTGAAAATACCCACTGTTCAGGAGGCAAAGTTCGAGCAGTGAGCAAACCTCTGGCAGCAGCGAATGTCTGCCGGGCAGCGGGCAAAACGGGCTGCCCGCCGCACAAAGTCTCGTGTTTGCCGGGCAATGTTCGCCCGTGTAATTATAGGGCTTCCCGTTGTTTGAAACGTTCTGTACGCAATGGATGCAGGGCCTGTCGGATTATTGTGTTTGATAATTACATTACTGTGATATTATGGCTCTGCTGTACCTCTGCTAATGCACTGGCGTAATGAGTTGGCGAGGGCATAGAAACAGTCGCTGTGAATTGATTTGTGGCATAGAATGCCTTATTGACGGTTGACTCACTCCCCGCTCGAGCAAGACAATCTAATCCAATGAGATTGAACTTGTGCTGAATTTCGAAACTGCGCTTTCATTTGGCTACTTTGCATCGAGTTTGAGGCGTAGAACCCGGTGCCCACGTAACAACTTTCGTTGCCGCTAGCAGCCTAGAGCCAACTCAAGTAGTCCGAGTGCGTAGTCGTAGCCGTGACCTCAACATGAAGTTTATGAACATCGTGCACTAATTCCTAAAATATAAAGCTTCGTGTACCAAACCGCTCATAATTAGGACTGATAGTTGCAGTAGCGACGGAGATTTTCGATAATTATTATACAGCTGAATTTTCCGCAAGCTGGAGCCGTGCCGCGGTAGCGTAATCGGATTAGCTGAGTTGGTTCTATTCTGATAGCGCCGACGAAATCGGAACGTACAAATGTTAGTTATAGAAACCCGAGGAGAATTAGGTTTCGACTGACACGCAATACTAAAAAAACTGTTGATATTGCAACAATGTAACTATCGGGCTATTGAGAAATGGGCTCATTTCCAGTTGACCGCTATATATGAAGGTGAATTAATATATTTACTTAGATTACATTAGGTGTAATTAGATATAATTATTTAAGTTACAGTAAATTAGATATACGTACTTAAGCTAGATTAAATTTCATAAGCTATGTTTGTTTGGGTAGATTAAATTAATTATGCAAACTTATTTTGGTTAGATGAGGTGTAATTGGATACACTTCTTTAGGATTTAGGTTAGAGGAGATTGAGAGGCTGGGTCTCGTTTTCTCACAAACTTGCCAAATTTAAAGCGAAGAAAAGAGAAAAAGAATAATGTAATCCGATGCCGCCGTCCCGGGCAAAAGATCCAGAAATCACCGGCAGATGGAGCTTTCGCGAGGCATTTAATAAAGGCGAGAAAAACCTCTATTAATGGCAACTTCGGACTCCAGGTACGAGCCTCATATAGCCACATCAGGTCCGTCGTTATGGGCCGTTGCGCCATCTCGGCATTGAAGCGCAGTTTGTTTCTGTTCTTTCTCCGTGTTTCTACTCACGATTCATGCCCTTTCCCTGTCTCCCCACTTATTATTATCATGCATATAATATTTCCTTTGTTTGATGCGCTGCCCGTCAACCACTCTCCAAATTGCGCGAAACTCTATGTAGCTGTAAGGATATTTTAACGCTATGGGACTGAGGCTGTGCATTTCGCTAGGGTAATTTCTCTCATGGTAATGCAGTGGGAGGAAAAAAAACATGTGGCCAAACACCGCAGTGTGAGGAAATTAGGGTTATGTTATGGACTTAAGGGGTACTTTAACGTATTGATATATATCTTGTGAAAATGTTAAATAATGAATAATAAACATAATTATGATGATAACAATAATAAACAAATAATAATGCAAGTTGATAAGTAGTCATTGAATTAA
>LQNS02277998.1:11342217-11361737 GCA_001587735.2 Parhyale hawaiensis
TAACTCGTTTGTTACCGGTTTTCTTGCTGGCGTCTCTTAGCACATACGCCCTGCTTCCTTGTCGGCATCTCCGTACAATGGTCGCAGCGTCGATCACTGCTGCTCTGCTAAACACCTTCTTTTTTGTAACCTACCTGCTAAGAAAATTTTCTAACTTGTTCCTCCTTTGGTAACTTTGACGTTTTAGTGCTAGCTAGAATGTGTTTTTTTTATACTATATATATACCATATTATACATTTCTTTGACATTTGGCTTTTATTATATTTAATTTTTAAGAAGTTAACAGGCCAATTCTTCTATATATATGTTTATCCCTACCTATACGACTTTTTTCGTAACAGTTAAGGCTGGGGCGCTTCATCAACGACGCTCCAAATAATAGCATCCCAAAATCCCAAGGAGACACAGGTATACTAGTTGGTTCTTGTAAGGTCATCTTGGAACTTGGCAATAATACCTGGTTAAAAGCTCTCATACGTATTCTGCGTCATATCTGGGTGTGGCCAATGTTTGTTGGCCAATGACGTAAAAATGACAGTTATAAAATACACTAAGGCAAAGAGTCTAATATTAAATAACAGTCGACGGAATTAAAATTTAACGTTTCGGGACTAAGAATCCCAGCCTGAACATTATGACCTCGGCTGCACCGCTTCATACCGTGCACACTTAGCCTAGAATCTGCTGACTGTACAGGAGCTGACATCCAGCCCCTCCACGCAGCTCTGTTCATTTGCCTTTTAGACTTCACTCCGTTAACACCAATGCTCCGTGATTGTTAGCTAATAAAGAAAGTTCTTTTATTTTATAGTGTAGGTTGACAGTTATTGTTTATTACCTCCGCCAAGGAGGTTATGTTTTCGTCGGGATTGTCTGTCTGTTTGCATGTTATTCTGTCTATCTATCATCAAGATAACTCAAAAAGTTATGGACGAATTTTGACGAAATTTACAGGGACTGTTTAGAGTGTTAGGAGGAACAGATGATGAACTTTTGGTGAAGATCCGTTAGTTTGTTTGTGTGCCTCATGTTTGTCAATACCATAACTCAAAAAGTTACGGACGGATTTTCAAGAAAAATGCAAAAACTGATAATACTATCAAAAGGCAAAAATGATTAGATTTTGGAATTAACACAAAGAAAATAAAGGCCTCAGAGCCAATTTGAATTTTTTCGTTACCGTTGCCTTGCTTGGCGGAGGTATGCGCTCTGAGAGTGCTCTATTTTTTTTTGCGTGCGCTGTTCGTGTCAAATACCTACCCAATGAATACTGTATGTACTCATACGTACAGACGGCGGTGTATATCGCACGCGCCATGAGCTGGCACTAGATACTTCACAGGTGTGCGGATCAACTATAGACTCGGTGCTATCAGGTTACTGAGGGTTGCACCTGGGCGCAGTCATGCTTCATGGCTGAAGCAGACGAGCGACTTTCGTGTACTTTATACTGCGTCGGAGCGCCTAGTGATCATAAATCGATGCTTCTGCACGCCTGCATTACGGCACTTGCGTAGTTTGTCTTGGCATCCTGTTACGACTGCCACAGGTATCATATTTGTCTGTGACGGCTGCTGTTTTCAGGCATTGATGTGTGTGTGTGGGTCGTATTAGTTTGTTATGACAGCGCTTCTTTAGGCATTGATGTGCAGGGATCTTTGTCTACTGACCGGCGGGAAGACCTGGTTGCAGTAAGCTATGACATCATTGCTCCAGGCATTAGTGTCTTAGCACTGTTAGGACAGCTTTCCTTTATTAGGACAGGTGTGGAGACTTCTTACTAGTGACTACGGCAGTTTTGCTGCAGTTATTATGACTTAAGGTCATAGTGCATAAACTGCACATCTGAATTTTCGACATTCCCAACAATAGTGTCAGATGAATTAGTGTGTAACAATGTTAATAATTATATTTCAGATGGGGGATATCCATTTGTGATGTTTTCAACAATGTATTCACTGAAATTAATTTGTAAGGTGATTAAAATCATATCTCCGACGGGCGATGTACGTCCACCCTCTTCCGCTCTCCTGCGTAACGACGTAAACAAGAACAATCACGCTCGTAGGCCGTTTCGTAATTCGGTGCTTTGACATGGCGTGTAGTGGTTGCAGTGAACAACATTGGTCAATAATTAAAAAAATATACGAAAATAGTGATGCCGCTGACGATATTTTCATGCGTCACGGAGTGTTGCCAAGAGTAGTGAAGTGCACATCCTGTGGCCAGGACGCAATAAAAACCTATAGGGAGAATAGGAAGCATTACATTTGGCGGTGTGTTGAAAGGAAAGACATAAGTGTAATTTTATTAATTAATTTAACCAGCTACAACGTGGCTCTTACTCATACGGTTAGGTAGGCAAGGACTGGTTCTGCTAATATCCTATGAGAAATCTATATATACCAGTCTAGTGCAAATAAAGCTGTTGCTATATGAATATTAGCGGAACCAGTCGTTGCCTACCTAACCTTATGGGTAGCAGCCCCGTTGTAGCTCAAAAATTGTTTCCCCCACCCAAAATGTTCATTTTAGTATCCCAAAATACTAATTCAATTGCAAAATTACTTGGAAATGTCAAAAAACCAGAAGTGCAGTTTATGCACTATGACCTGACTTAATTTTTGTTTACTTAGTTAACAAATGCATTCTAGCTCATTGGGAAATGAGTGTCTCTCCTTCCCCCACTCCATCCTAAGCATTTTATTGGTTGATTCTCGCGGACGTTGATGCCCTGGGCACAAATTCATTGGAAACAGCCGTCACAAATTATTAGTTTTAATGTTCTAGATATTGAGGAGTTAATTTAACGTTATGTCCGTACCGCTGCCGAATAAAACTCTGTATATACTTTTAGCTTACATATAATGCGATTGTATGATATTTTTTCGTATGTATTACCCTTTTTGAGCAGTTTCCATTAACTTACCTACCCTAATTCTAAGCTAATCTACTTAGGTCCGAACCCTTCCTTAGTGAATGCATCTCAATTAAGGTGCCAGCCAGCAGCAGCATCGTTTGATTATTAAAACCCTTGCGTTGTTTCTTTATGCAGAAATTTGGACAGCGTATTTAATGGTTTACCTATGACCGGTACTAGTCTTAATCTATGTTATGCATTCAACTGTAGATAAACTTGAATGACTATTCTGAAGTGATCCCATAAACTAATTCTCACCTAAATTAACCTAAGTTAAGATTCGATTAATTAAACAACTGAATGAGGTGATTTTCTGTTTTCAAATGCTGAATTTATTTCGGCTCAATTCGCTTCCAGGACCATCATGCATTTTCGATATTTTGAAGTCATGTATAAGTAGAAGGACGTATTTTAAGACGTTTTTCATGAATAACGTTTTTGCCACAAATGCTTAGTTTTCAAGATATTTGACTGTGAAATTTTTATTAGCGTCCGACATTGCGGCAGCTTGTTGAACAATATGACGGCGTGACGCGCTGTGTACACTGGTTTTTATATTTTTTTAGTAGTATTTTAGCAGAACCAGATTTTTCTTCATAGTTTTATGATATTTTGATTATGAAGTATTATGAAGGTTGAAAGACTGACTTCTAAGACATTTTATCAGGAAGGACTTAGGTAGGAATAGTAGGAGCGAAAATACGAAGACGTTACGACGTCAAATTTCGATTTTTTCCAAATGATATACTGATACTGATTGCAGCTTTTCGACGACTACTTAAAACATGATTAATATTAGATAGGGTCGTCATTATTATATAGGTTAGGTTAGGTTAACAACCCATTTAAAAGCTATTCCCTTACACTCTGCCATCGGCGGGTATTATTCCCCATAGGAAAACAATAGGAACTTCAAAGTCAAATATCTCAAAAACTAGGGGCGAGCAAAAAACGGACTTCAGATTCGGATTCTGCATCGAAAACTACACTAAATTAAAAAAACATACGTTTTTTTGGACATAATTAAACTTAAGTAAAACCTTTTCTATTAAATTTGCTGATGTATATTTTTCTTCAGGTAGGTATCTAATTTACTGAATCTGTACTTTAACCTATTGAAACTTAACAAATTCTCATTTAAGCTAACCTCTTCTAACTGAACTTATTCAAAGGTAGACTTTCTCGGCCCAACCTCTTTTATTCTAGCCCAACCTGTTTTGATACAACATAGCCTAAGCTGTTCTAAGTCCTGCGATTACGCGATCGTGGGCTATAAAACATCGATCACCGAATTTGTATTGATATGAAGCAGTTCTGTGTTTTTACTCCCACGATCCAAAAAATTTTGATTCTGCGATCCCAGGTTGGGTTGATCAGCCAAATGTTTTTGTACCTAATGCGGCTGCTGCTCTCCTCCCAAGGGTTGATGTGTCTGTTCTGAACTGTTCTACTGTCAAGTCGCTGACTTCTCCGGTCGTAGCAAACGCTATAGGTGTTCTGCTCTTCCTGTTCCATCCCGACTTGCTGTTCTCATGCGCATTGACTCATGCATGGGCTTCATGTTTCTCATGGTATTCTTTATGTCCCTTCTATTTGCCTCTCTTTGGGTCACAGTGTTCTACTCGGTGGGTAGCGAGGCTTAAACTAGGATAATGCTATAATGCTACTGCAGCAACAACAAAAACAACGACAGTAACAACGCTCAATGTCAACTTCTAACTTGAATGCAAACCTCTCCCCACCTAGTCGATCGATATATGTAAATACTGTACAAATAAAATCGAATGACTGCTGTCTTGAATTTTACAGCCTTCAACGCGCTTCTCCCGTGTACAACTATACATATTTGATTAGAGCAGGTCTGCAGGTGAACACGTCGGTGCTTCATCAGAGCGCTCATTGTGCTCTAAACTAACGACGTTTTTACTGCTTTCCCGTAAGAAACTTGCCTCAGTAAGCAGCGTAGGCATTGCTGCCGTTATGGGTATTGAGTGTAAAATCTAATCTGAATATAGTCTATGTATGTTCTAGTGCTATTTTATTGTATGATGATTCACAGTTTTCTGCAGGAATATAAGAGGTAAGATTAGAAAAGCATGAATTCCTTTATTATTGTGCCACCTGGGCTCCAGTAACTCCCAAATTTTTCTCTGAGCTTTTGTAAGAAAGGTATGGGTTAAATATGAATTAACTATCTACAACTGTAGCAAAATATTAATTTCTAATGTATTTTCCCGCTAATTGAGGGATTTGACCATTGGTTTCCCAATACATAGGGGTGCATTTGAACCCACGCACTCCTGCACGGTTCATAAATGGATCCCCCAACAGGTTCGTGACATTTAAAGCAGTTATAATATATACCTGCTATTTATTGGCTGTATGGTACTAGTAGTACAAAAATATGACTCGTTTAAATTTGCTAGGGAGAAAACTCGTTGTTTCATACAGCATTGCATTGAATGATTAAATTGAAAAAATTAAGGTATTTACTAACAGCTGGTCAACCAAATATCCCCCTTTTCATCGGAGAAAGTATTGAATTTTTACTAGCGGTGACTAGCATAAAATTACCGTACTACAATTGAATGCAAGAAAATATCTCAAGGTGAATAAAAATAGACTGTTGAGAAATGTGAAGGTATATCAGACTAACAGCTGTACCACATTAGTGATTGTGTTGGTACATTCAGCTGTGGTTTTGCTGGTCCGACTTGACCCACTAAACTAAATGACATTCGGCAATTGACGCTATAAACATCTACAGAAAATCACTATAGTCAAAGAATAGTCTCCTAAGGTTTAGCCATTTTAATTAATGGCAGGGGAGATGTGTGTAGAATTTTTTTCAGTGGTGTGTAGAAAATTAAAGTAAGAGAACCACTGGACTAGATTATGAAGCGAATGCGTTTTAGATTATTACGCGATGTGCATGCGTTGCGTGCTTTCATGCAAATCTGATGTTGGAAATATCTAAGCTGGTTACTCTCTTTATAACTTTCATACGATAAATATAATATTATTATTCCTCGAGTAGGTATAAGTTTAATAACCTCAGACGGCCTAAATATTCTATAAAAATGAAAGTTCTATATATGTATCTCATAACTCGTTTGCTACGTTTTTGTTGTGTAGTCGTCTTGAGCCCTTCTTTTCCACCAGAATCGTTGATCAGATTATTTGGAATGCGTGGTCACCTAAGGCTGAAAATATATGAAATATTCGTCATTTCCCCCATTGGGGCATAAGACGGGCTATGGGGTCATTTTAGTTAGGTTCCCTCATCCTTTGTTATGGAGAACAGCACACCTATGCGGCCTCTATAGGTTAATTTAGCCGTAGCTAGTCCTTCAGGACGTCTTTCCTGCGTGCCCACTTTATTTCCTTCCACTTTCATGTTATTACTGATCATGTTTTGCTCCGATCTTCCTCTTCTTTCTCGACTTGTTGAGCCCATACATACTATGCTGTAGGTCTCTTCTTAACTTAGAGCTGAACTTATATAATCACAATTCCCGTCATTTTCTACCGGCCTTCAAGAAACCCAACAATCGCTCCAAATAATCCTTGTATGAATGGCGATGCTGAAATTGGTGTAAAAAAAGATAAATAGTTTTCTTTCAGAATAAGAGCATAGGATTCGTGATAGTGAAGTTAATGTTATAGGTATAGCAAGAAAGTGCTTACAGTATAGTCTAGCAGTGTGACACTGAACCTGTTTTGGCGTCCCTACAAAGTCTTTCCTTTGAGGATTTTATATCTTTGAGGGGCGCTGATTTTGGAATCTGCTTGATGCCACCTTAGCATCCTTTGGCAATTGCGTAATATGCTAATTAGGGCCTAAATCCGCCATTACCGAAACTTCTTTTCCAGGCTCTAACTCGCTTATTTGAGGAGGTACAAAGGTGAATATCAATGTCTACCCCAATTGTTAGAGGTTTCACGATTCTAATTTTACCATTCTATCATGACTAGCTCATTTGCATATCATAATTATGCAAATTAGGCGGCAATTGGCCAAATTTTGTAGTAAGACCATAGATTGCTTACTGGGCAAAATAAGGTGGTAATTTTTCCATCCACCGCAAGGGTTTCTATGTCTCTGATTCTAGTTTAACCATATTTAATATAATTTTTCCATTTGTATATGTGTCGTGCGCGAACGATGGATTTGGACAATCGATCGATCGCGCTGCGCATACGGTGGATGTTTGGGAGGCAGTCATTTACCGCTCGCTTTCAGCACGTTGCCGAATCTTTCATAACTTTAGTTAGCATCCTGTACGGCAAAATGATCCGGAGTTATACTTTTTTCTATTAGATTACAAAGACTGAGCTTCCGTCTGTGATGTACGGTTGAGGATGACGTAAGAACGTCCTAGGCTGGCCGTTATCATGACCAGCGGAGCAGCGACGGCGGCCCGCATCCGGTGTGTGCGGTGCACTGTAACGGCCGGGATGCTCTCAAGGTAACTCATGTACGTAGCTTTGCCACAAACTCAATGGGGACTCGGACCACTGGCACCCTTGGCCTATTAGGAGATGAATGGTTGCAGCTATGCGATTCCCCTTTCTGTGTTATGAAGAGAACAATCTTGAGGGGCCCAAAGCAAACTTAGCCGATGGCCTTCCTAACGTCTTCATTTCCTGCCCACTGCCCTCAGGGGCATATTATGGCGGGCCCTTTCCCTGCCATAATATGTTTGGGCATCACGCACCCAAGGGTCCCGAGTGCCTTCTCCGCGCGGGATGTAGCATCTGGCCGCAGTTCCTGCTGAGAAGGTTAGTCTTGTAGAGTTAGGTAGGTTCTCTTCATTTCCCCTTCTGTTCCGCGAGGTGAGCCGCCGAATGGTGGTAAGCGACCCATCCCATAGGACTCCTTTCTGCTCCCGTGTGGGGGCCACGGAAGGGAACCCGCGCCCGAGTGTTCGCTTTCTTCTGTCTTCTTCTCATTTCGTTTTTCGTCTCCTTCTCTGCGCCGCATAACTGAGCGATTTCGTTCGACAGAGCCGTGTGGAGTTGGAGATGCTCGCGCCTTATTTCCTGCCAGACATGATGCACCTGGCCAAGATTGTTCTAATAGAACTCATTTGAGTTCGACGTAACTTCTAAACTAAATCATACAAAATTGGATCGCTGTTATATAGTGTTCGTATCTAATACGGCGGGAAAACCCACAATATAATAACAATAATTTCCTGCCCACTTTGCTTTTTGCGTGGCTGCACTTCGACTGGTAATCGCTTGTACCCCGTATGGTTAGGCTAGTTAGGTTTGTCGATCCTGTGTTATGGGGAGCCGCGCCACCAGAGGACTACATTTGTTATGCCATGCCTTCAGTTCATCTTTCTTTCGTGCCCACCGTGCTTCTTTCATGGTCTCCTATGAGTCTCTAACTCTTGCCATGCCTTCAGTTCATCTTTCTTTCGTGCCCACCGTGCTTCTTTCATGGTCTCCTATAAGTATTTGTCGACAAGCTTCAGTTTGTTCAGACTCTACTTTCTTGTCTTTTTTCTTCACTGGAGAGGTGGCGTGGGTTTGGAATCCCAGGTTTTCTTGTCGTACTGTACATGTTCTTTCGCATATCCTCTCGTGAAATAGCGCGTCTTGATTTACTGACTTTGAAGTACAAATTCCTATAGAATAGTTACATTGTTTACGGCGGCGACGGCCACGGGTACTATCCAAATAGACGGGGAAATCATCCGAGCCGTTAAACTTAGTTGAAAAAATTAGTTGATGTTTTACATTGAAGCAAGTGTTCATTCTCTTTCAGTAGTGTTTACATATGGAAAATGTTGCTGTGTCGTAATGTATCTCCCTACTGCACCATGCCATGTGCTTGATTCTTAGGAACATAGAAACAAACAAATGAAACAGTTATTGGCCCCAGGTATCACTGGTTGTGACCTAGTTTCCGTTATACCGAGGTCACTTACTTCGTTTTTGCTGCACCTTCAATTTCCAGTCCTTTTTGCTAGAGCTCTGTCTGCTCCATGTTACTTTTTTTTCAAGTGTAATACGGCTGTACTCGTCGGGATTTTTCCCATGTTCGTGGGATGTGACTGTTAACTGTAGAATTTCAAGGTTTGCTTTTCGACAACATTGTGGAGTGTGTGTATTACCTATCGTAATTCGACATCCATTTTCTGCTTCAAGCATTTGGGACTTATAAGTAACTAAAGCACTCTGAGAGCGCATACCTCTGCCAGCGAGGCAGCGGTAACAAAAAAAAATCAAATTGGCTCTGAAATCATGATTTCTTTTGTATCAACGCCAAAATCGAATCAGTTGTGCCTTTTGATAGTAATAGCAGTATGCAATTTTCTTGGAGATCCGTTCGTAACTTTTTGAGTTGTACTGCTAACAAAGATTAAGACAAACATGTGTCATACATACAAACGAACAAACCGATCTGCTCCAAAATTTAAGTATTTATGTCTTCAACATTACCAACAGCCCCTATAATCTTCATAAAGATCTAATCATTATTTTTGAGTTATTGTGCTAACAAGAATAAAATTAAAAACGGTAACAAACGAACAAACGGATCATTACCAAAATTTGGTCATTTACTTTCTGTTAATTACCTGACACCTCCTGTATATTTCATAAAAATCCGTCAAGAACTTTTTAAGTTATGGCATTGAGAAAAATGAGGCAGGCAAAAAAAAAAAAAAAAAAAAAAAAAAAAAAAANAATTAGTATAATTGACAAAAAAAAAAAAAAAAAAAAATTGCCAAAAAAAAAAAAAAAAAAAAAAAAAAAAAAAAAAACCGATGGACGGATCTTCACCAAAATTTAATCATCTGCTCCTCAACAACCCCTGTAAATTTCGTCAAAATTAGTCCGTAGTTTTTTCAGTTATCTTGATGACAAACCCGACGATAACATAACCTCCTTGGTGGAGGTAATGAATTATTTTGATGGATCTCCGTGTCCCTCGGCATCTCAGTTTACATTATTAGGAGATCATAAAGTAAAAATCTGTACACTGGACATCAAATATTGCCTCGTGTGAACACCGCTTCTACTATAGCACCCACTGTACTTTTTCATGAAGAAATGGCAGCCTAGCTGTACGATCATATACAGTTCTTGCTTGCGTGCCTGCGCCATCGTCTCATAAGTTGAGATCTTCCTCTTTATCTTCTTTTTACGTCACTCATGTATATCATGCTGACATAATGGCAATACGAAAGGTTTTAGTATGATATTTTTACCCGTCGTCTTCACTTTTAATTCGCCCATCCTATGTTATGGGGAGTAGCGCCCCCAGGGGGTTTGTGTAGGTTACCTTAGCCATTAGTTAGGCCTTCGGGACGTCTGTCTTTCGTGCCCACTTTGCTTGCTTCCAATTTCATTCTCCTACTGACCTTATTGTTGTCTGTTCTTCCTCTTCTTTCCCGACTTGCTGTTCCCATGCGCGTTGATCCTGTGTGCGAACACCTTCGTGCATGGGTTCCCCGTTTTTCTATCCACATATACAATATGTCCCTTCCTTTTCCTCTCTTAGAAGAGCTTAGTACTTATTTAGGGAGGCTTAAATCTTCTTATAATACCTAATACCTTTACTTTTAAATTCCTAATGGTACATAGCTAATAGCTCATAGAGAGCCGGAGCGTAAGATTCCAGGTGTCTCTCTGGGAATGGGCCTGATGGTCCGTCTACTGCCGCCTATCTATTCTAATCTTCCTCACAGTTCACCACAACTTCCCTGACTCTCTTCCAGATCTCGTCAACGGCTCCTTCTTTGCTGCTCGTGTCTTCTAGCTCCTCGACGACACCTGCAGCCAGGTTATAGGTATCCCTCCGACAGATCACTACTTGTAGTCAGATCTCTGCTACTGCAGCAGTGAAGCTGCTGGAAGTAAACACATTGTCATTATGTAGAATTGTAAATACATGCAACTGCCTAAGTGCTATGCTCGGCTGCGGTGGATAAAGTAACAAATTAGAATTTGTTGGGGAGGAGGAGGAGGTTGGTTGCAGAGGTAGTTTGTTCTCTCTTCATATATTGAAATATGAGATAGGTACTATTATAGCAGGATCAAACTTCAAAAGCCAAGCAGGGAAGAAATGAGATGTTATGCCGTAAGCTTTAAGATATGCAATTTTTTCGAGGCCTTATTTCCAGTTGGGGGGGGGAGATTTTTGTGGGGGTGTGTGCTCGCCCTCCGACGCACCCCCCTTAGCTATGCCACTGGCTCTGCATAGTAACGGTAATGCGCCACACAACTATGATGATGCAGTACTGTATACAACCATGGTGGTTTACCGCTTAACTACGGTGGCATCATATAACATCGTGGTGTGCTCCACAACAGTGGTTCACCACTCAACAACGGTAGTTCACCACAAAACAACGGTAGTTCATAACAAAACGACGGTGGTAGTTCACCACACAACAACGGTGGTTCACCACACAACAACGGTGGTTCACCACACAACAACGGTAGTTCACCACACAGCAACGGTGGTCCAGCAAACAATGGTGGTCCAGTACATAAGAATGCAACTGTTGAACACTTGCGTATTGAGTTCCTTTGCCTATCTTCCTCAGGACAGCTGTAGCACTCAGACCGCCAGTGATATAGTCAGTACCATGGTCTGCACGCGTGTAATATAGTACCGTTCCTACTTAGATCTTTACTTTTACTAGTACATACTGTAGTTATAATATTGTTTAGGTGAAAACTAATTATCTTTTACATTTATGAAACATAAACTAGCTTAGCTACCAAGAATGTTTTCAGATATTCTTTAGATTGCAATAATTCTACTTTTGATTAATCCTGAACAACAAAGGGTGATGCGTGTCACGGATACATAAAATATTGATTTTTAACCTTACGTAGGTACTCACCTCTAGACTTGCAATGAGCTTGCGACTAAAGATTATATCACCAAAAATGAATTTTCCCTCTAAAAAGTCATATTCAAGACTGTGCTTACATGATGAACTATAATCTATCGTAAAGCCCTAGTACTGAGTCTAGGTGTAGTTTTTGTTTTAGTACCATACAAGTACTGATGGTACTCGCCGTACAAGACAACACGAAACATATGGCCGCGTAGGAACATTTCTCCGTAAAAAAAATACCATGTTTCCCCTTAAAAGTTTCCCTTAAAGCTGAAAGAAAACGTATAGAGTTTCTTAGCAGACTATCGTAAAATGGATTTAACGGTCGAATATATTATGAGCTTCCACTATTTTACTAATTTTGTTTATTACTCGGTGCTTTGGGTCTCATCTCATTAGAAGTAAATGAATAAGAAAATAAAACTTCGCTTGGACGAAGAATATGTTTTAGCGCAACCACTGCAGAGCCCTGTTGCAATCAGGCCGTCGGTGTTACTCGTGTTACTCCGACATCGAGTGCGACACAGGCTGGGTTACACCGGATGACACCGACGACAACCTCAAAAATAGCAGGGTTATGAGGTCGGTAACTCCGCCTTTGTTTACAAACATTGACTGGTACTCAGGTATTAGTTGTATATATTGTTTGACTGCCGGATATTGCTTCAATTCTAACATTTAAAGCACCTTTGTGCACTTTGTCGTGTTTTAATCTAAAATGCAACCAAAACGGCACCCCTAAAAGGTACATGCATGAGTTTTGCGCACATTTCGCAGTACTGGGGGGGGGGGGTAAAGCTGAGACCACGTCGCATTGAACAAAGGCGTTTGATTGCAACACGCTTCAGGTAGCCAGTCAGTTGTTTACAGATTTAGCTAGCCCGTAAAAAAATTTACGGTCGCGTACTGTGGTTTGCTGGAACTGAATACTCTTCGCGCGGTAGATTTTTTCGTAAATTAAATGCACGTAGGAGCAGTACCGCGACTGCATTGTCGAGTCTATACGGGGCACAGGGCGTGCTCATGCGTTAGCTTAGTTAGGTTCGCCCTACTGTGCTAAGGGAGTTGTGGAAGGACTGACGTTGCTAGGGATGCGGGTATTTATGGGAGTTGTGGCAGGGCTGACGTTGCTAGGGATGCGGGTATTTTTTATTTCTTGGTAGCAATATAGGCGAAGGGGCTAATGAGGGTTTGTCCCATTTTGGGAGGGGCTCAAGCCTCTCGTCTTCCCTTGGCGCCGCAGCTGCACAAACTAACGTATCAGCATAACTTTATCTTGCAATCTTCGGCACCTCTCTTTACCACTAGCCTCATTATTAGAATCCCTTGTTATCGTCGAGTCCAAAGGTACCTATGAATTTAATCTGAAGGCCTTAGACGGGGACGATAACGAAAAAACCGTATCGCGATTACCGATAGTCGATGACTTTTAAATCAATTTGTCGCCGATATCGATGATCGATAAATTTTCGTGCGAACAAAAACACGTTAACCATTTCAAAAATGAAATTTCGAATCGGACTGTTTACCTGAAAGCATTTCAGTTTGTGCCTTAGAACTTGAGAAAGTAATGGCTTCAAGTTAAATCAAATGTCCTTTTAATTCACCTTAAATATAGTGCAGTGTTTCAACAAAGGAAGACTAGGGGACGCATAATTAAATTTGAGTACAAACCTATGCAAGGGGACGCGTTCACAAACCGGATCAGCGCGTTCATATGAGCAAAGTGACTCGTGGCAAGAGTCGAAGAATTGAACAAGGCGTCAGAAGCAGGAGCGTAAAATTCTTTGCAGCAAAGCAGCATGACAGAAATATTCCTGGAGGTTTACTTTTTGTGAACGAGTATAATTTCACATAGATCTAATGTATATTTTAGCAATTTTAGGGCGATCGGTGCCAGCTGAATTGGCTCTATAAAGACAGCGCCAATGAAAGCTGAAGGTGTAAAGTTAATTCAAGTTATGAGCGTAATTCATGGTAATCTATAAGCGTGCCTCTGCAGACGCGCCTCTCAAAAGCAAAAATAAAGACAACAGCACCCTTCAGTGGGAAGGAAACCCACACGCACTGTTTCGAGCTGCAGGTTTAAGCCAACTAGCCCAGAAGAGTAAGTACGGCTGCTGCCGATCACGGGTCTTTGAGAACTATGGCGTCATCGATGGAAAGTTCACAGACCAACGCCTGCCCCCTCCCCCTACCCTCGCGTTTTGGGGCAAGCTAAGTGCCCCCACGGGAGCTGTGCATATCAAGCAAATTTGGCTGACTCAGCGCATCGGGCGCCACAAAGATCGCGCACCTGGTTCTGGATTCGTTCCCGGCACCTATAGCACGCCAGTTCAGCATGTAAGGCTGCTGCTACCCGAGGGTATTAGATGAGTAAATATGACTGCAACTCCAACGAATTGGCGTTGAGTCTCGTAAACACGAACGTACTGAAGCTTTCGTCAGATACCTAGGGAACTCCTCTTGGCCCAAACAACGTCTTTTCCAAGTGAGAAGAAGCGTTCCACTGCAGGACTCCTCGGGACTTCCGTATTGCATCTAAGGAAGAGGCGGATGAGGGCCTTCACGCTATCGAAGGCGGAGTCCGCCAAAATTTCGGTTGCCATGGCCGACTCCTCAACTGTCTCATTTATCGATTCGCTGCTCTATTCATAGAATCCTTGCTACATCGTATGTCTTACCGACTATTGTAGTCGTAGAAACATGTAACAGTGGATCGAAGTCAAAGTCTTGAGCTTAATTGGTAGGTAATACGCACCGTATGTTTGACTCTAATGTGTCTGCTCTCATTTTAAATTATTTTTTGTAGCACGTGTAGAATTTTACTGTATACAAACCTTTCTGCGAAAAAATTATGTAAATAGCTTAAATCTTCTTCCCATGTTAGCTTTCAGAATGAATACATACCTCAAAGTTGTTGGCTCTAACTTGTTGAGCACTGCATCCATATCAGAAATGAAATTTTCATCATTATTATTACGTAATGATCTCGTGGGCGCGACAGTTTTCACTGTCGCTTCTTAAACACTTCTGGGCAGCAGTGAACCGTACGAAGGCAATGATTGCACGAAGACCTCCTTTGCTAGATTCGTCGTGTATCGTCCTCGCCTAAGATGGTATGCAAAAAAACGTACATTAGCAAGCAGCTAAGAATTACTGAATTAAATTAAACTAGCTGCACCTGTGAAACTTTTACGGTCTGATGGGGCCTATCAGGTTAGACCCGCGGAAATACCACGGTAATAAACAAATACTGTATTTTCAAGGCTTATGTCATACTAAACTGCCCGTGAACCCTTAGGTTATCTTATCATTACCACATAGACCGCAACAGTACTTGATTCATAGGTCCAAAAGTGGCCTCTGACACTGGCGGCCAAAATAGGAAAAATGGGATTTTCTCAAGAGCTTTATGAACACGTCCAGACACGGTCATGCAGGCAAGCGCCCAAGTTCGTTCCCGCCGTGTCCAAGATACCTTCTCCGCAAGAAAAATGTTGGGTACCTTGAAATTTTTTTCTTCAGTATTAGATAGGGGGAAAAGTTGAGATGCTCTTAATTTCATAATTATTTTCCTAATAGCTCTTGAGAAAATCACATTTTTTCGTTGCCGATTTTCGACCCCCAGCGTCAGACCTAAGGGTCAAGTACTGTTACGGTCTATGATTACCATCTTCTTTCTTTTCGCATAAGTTAGGTATTATTTAGCTCCCATAGACAACGAACTATTTTTCCCCATTCACCCCTGCTCTTATGGGTCACCTTCACCAGCTTCCTTGCTTTGAAAAGTATATTCAACACTCTGCCTGCGCCTAAGGGAAATATATATGTGATGGAGTCTAATTGTATTTCCCGTATCACCGTGAAGTATAACGTACATACACGTTCATGCAGCCCAGCTCAGATTCATCGTTTGTATGACGGATACAATTGAATTAGCTATATCTCTAATTGCCTTCTATATGTTAGTGATCTAGAGCGTGACACAAAGGATGGGTAGTAGCGTTTAAACATATGACTCCTCGCCGTGTATCATAGATACCTGAGGATATGCCTTCATTACATCTAAGTTTTTTGTTGAAGCGAAAACTGCTCTTTCAAAAGGAAAAAAAGGGACAGCAAGCTGGGAGAAATAATTTCTTGTATACTACACATCGAAAAAAAAAAAAAATCATCGCTTCGCTTGAGCTTTGTTGATCATCTAAGAGCAAACATATTTTCCGATGCATGGAGAAAGTGGTAAAAATCAGATTCCAAGCCATCATTAAGCGAAGCTGAAGATATCTTCACTGCTTCAATCTAAGGAACTGTTTCAAGCAAGAAATGCATTTACAAAGGGATAAGGAATTCACGTTTGCCATCTTCAGCGACCTGGTCATCGCTCTTTATGAAAACGTAACTTGATTACGAAGTCGGTAATCTGGCATATTTTTCGCCTATCTATTTCGTTAAGATGCGGGCACGAAATAGATAAATACACGAAGCATTTTATCAAATTAGGATTAGATTCCAAAGATTTATGATCGTCCCAATGTTATCAAGATTACAAAGGCCCGCATAGTAGTCAGTTTCTTCGTCCTCGCTGTTGCTGTTAGTTGTCTCCAGCTTGGCTCGCCGTGAAAGATTTTCTACTTTATTTTCCTTTAGGGAGTTTATTTCGAATTTTCGGACATTTTTTCATACGTTCGTCTGATTTCCAAGCGCCCATTCACTTGAGACGAAACTTATAGTGGAATGCAGTGACTATGAGACACTCATCTTTAAAAGTGGCAGTAAACTTTCTTTCCAAGCAGCAGGTAGGGCGTTCACAATGAGCTCGTAAAACCGGAGATTCCCGTTGCTTAGTAAGTTGACTAGTTTTTTCTTAGTCACGATAAGGGTTGGGGCTGACGCAACTCAGGCAATATTGTTTCTCCTCTGTATGTGATCCACTGCGTCGGCAACGAGTGCCATTACCGGATACACACTTTGTCCTGGTGGCTACAACTCGCTCAGAGTGAAGTCTAAAAAGTATCTGTTATCGGTAGTTTACAATTAAACCTATCGACGATACTGATATATCAAAACATTTTTTATCGCGATTAAGTATCGTCCACCTATGCTAATAGTGTTAGAGTGTAAGATATATATCTGCAGTATATTCATTTCTTGATGTATGCAGTATTTTGGAGTTTGTTTATGGAATTTTAACTTGATACTTATTAACAAATAAACTCTTATTTTCGCAGATGTGAGCGTATGACTTATGCGGGTATTTTAAAGAGAAAAGTACAAGTAGCTATACTAAAGTGACTAGCTATACGATTAATTTTTACATTTGAAAACAACGGATTTTGAAATTATCGAAGGAGCTTCTATGCACTGCAGTAGTTTTTTAAACTGTGTATAAGGACGTAGGTCTGTGGAGATTTTAATCGGAGAATACATGAAAAACCATATCGGACTTCTGCGAAGTTATAAGTGAAGTTTTAAAAGTGATAGTAGATTACTGAAGTATCGTGTACAAAATCTCTTCCTTCACTCTGTAATTGAGCGGTGAATATTTTTGAGAAATCAATACTGTGTAGTGTGTTGCGAAGAAGATTCCTTAACTTACGTACTACTGCAAGATGTCATCCAACCTAAACCAGACACCTCTGGCAACGGAAAAAATTGTCCCCTATTTTGTGGACAAGAAGAACCACCACAAGGACCAGAATGGTAACGAGAAGAAAGGTAAGTTGATTTAGCTTTGTCGTTGGTAAGGCTTACTTAACAGGCATTCAACAGTCTTGGATTTAATTGCATGCAAATAGCATTTGAATTTATATTTATTGGTGTTTTGCAGTGTAATAGGGTGTTAAAAAAGTGACCTAACTTTAAATTGGGGAAAATAATACAATAAAGTACATTAGATTGGAAACTATGTTATTAATCGAAAGCTTAATGCTTGGCATTAACATTTAAAAATGATTTCGGGTATGTGGCTACCGCGACTGTTCTTGAGAAACTAAATTTTGGACCTTCAATTTGGGTTACTTTTTCCAGCATTTCTGGCGAAATGTCACGTATAATACGCATAATATTAGTCTTCAAGGCATGAATTGTTGCTGGTTTATCAGCATAAGCCTTTGACTTACCATAGCCCCACAGTAAATAATCAAGACGAGTCACATCGCAAGACCTTAAGGGCCAATTGACAAGTCCGTTTCTTGAAATTATTTTCTCACCAAACGTTGTTTTAACAATTCGATGGTTGCATTCGCTGTATGGCAGGTTGTGCCACCGTGTCGGAACCGCATCGTGGCAAGATCGATGTCCTCCAAATTATCAAATAATAAGTCCCTTATCATGGTGCAATGCTGATCTCCATAGAAGGTTACACGAATTCCGACCTCATTTAAAAAAAAAAATAAGGGCCGATAATAAAACCAGCATGCGCACCATACCAAACGGTATAAGTTTCTCAGAATTTAATGGAGTCTGTAGGAACTGCTGTGGATTGTGAAGTGATCAGAGAGCTGCCCGATGCTCCAATTCATTTTTAAATGTTAATGTCAAGCATTAAACTTCCAATTAATAACATAGTTTTCAATGTAATGTGCTTTATTGTATTATTTTCCCCAATTTAAAGTTGTGACACTTAAAAAAACCCTTGAGTTTCTTTTGGCAGCATATTTTTTGAGGGAGAATTTAATGTGCACCAAGCTGCATCTAGTTCTCTCATTTAATTACGGTAGTTGTATAAGTGCCGTGTGTTGCCTCACCATTCTTTTAATCCATCAATCAATGCTAAAAATTCCCAACTTCTGCTTCCAGACACTTGATCACGTTTAAAATTTCGCGGATTTATTCTTAATTTACCACCAGCCTATTGTGTACTTTATGACTAATTATTGAAATCTTTATACGATTTGCCGGTGTTATCTGATGTTCCCATAGATATGGGATAAATGCTGATGCTTTACCTAAGGACCTACGGTATGTTTCTCCTAGTATTTTTTTTTTGTCTTCATAAATTTTCCCAATTACCAGTAAATTTCAATGAATCGACCGCTTACCGATTGCGTTCTTGTGTTAATCGAAGTTGTATATTTGTTATAAGCTTGTGATAAAGAACTTGGCTGCTCTCGTATATGCAAATTGAGCCGTTAAAAGATTATTAGAAGGATCTGTTAGAATATATGGCATTCATGCAAATGAAACGGCCAACCAACGAAAACTTGATATAGCTTCCGGCAAGTTTTACAGGTTAACCAACCGGAAGGTTAATTTATGAAATAGTTAAGGAATTATCACTAATACAGCGGCTAACTGAAACGCGCCAGGTTCCGAAATAGTTTTTCTACAACCAGTAATTTCATTAAGTAATTTTCAATAAAATTATTTGTTGTTCACAAGGGTTAGTATTGATGCTCTTGTTTTATTGGTGTTAATCTGCTGAAGTACCTACCGTAAAGCGGCGCTACGTGGAACATCAGGGACAATGTGGAACAGTACGGGTCAATGCGGTTCACGTAGTCCCAGACGTTTACAATGCAGCGTAGATTGCCATTTAATGCTCAACAGGATCTAGAAACAGTGATATAATGTCAGGTAACGGTCGGACTAATCAAAATTTGACAGTGCGGACAATTTTGTCCGTTTTTGCCTCTTTAGGCCCTAATATCGGGTAAACCCGAACTAATTTCGGGTAAGTCGGTAAATATTCGGGTTCTATGTCGGGTAGGTTAGGCAGGCAAGGCCTGTTTTT
>LQNS02277998.1:11378303-11388390 GCA_001587735.2 Parhyale hawaiensis
TGCTGTACTTGATTCCTTCGTCGTTGAGCTCATTTATTTGACATTCTATTACTTTATTTCTCACTAACAGATATTTGCACGGTGAAGTTAAGAGCTGTGACTGTGTGAAAATGATTTCCATTGTTTCTCCTCCATGAAAGCCCTCGCTCACGGTATTTATAAAGCAAGTGACGGGTAGGAAAAAATGAACACGGACTGGAGTCTATCTCCCCACGTGACGTCACAGCTGGGATGAAGTGGCGGGGCTGGCAACATGACCTGCGCGTGAGTCAACCTGTTAACGTAGCTCAGCCATGGCTAGGCCATTTCGGCGAGTGGAGACCAGGCGCCGCCTGACCAAGGGATGTTGTGCTGAAGTGTATCTTAGGTAACTGAATGCCGGATGTATAAATTTTTGTTACTTCGTGCAGGCTATCAAAATCACCTTAATTGTCATCATTGCTCTCTGGATGTAATTAATGTCCGTGTTGAGAGTTGCCAATAAACCTTCAAGGGTTCAGATGACACACCGGTTTCTCGTAGGACTAAAACCCACAAACTTAGAACATCCCGGCCCACGACCCGCCAAGTTCACCTCACTGCGCTCAATATGGCATGCAAACAAAATACAAATTACTAACCAAGACATACATCACTTGGGTACGGATCATTACTCGACCACTAATCAGTTCTTTTTCTTTGAATGCAATAGAAGAAAATGTATCTAAGGACTACCTTAGAAGTTGTGAAAGACAGAATCACAGATAAGGTTAAACCAAGTCATCCTTGCCTATATTCCGCGGGCTCTAAATAGAATCTTTGAAATGTCTGTGAAGGACATTGGTGATTATGCAGTTTAAGATGATAGGTACTGCTCAAGTGGATGGCCTTAGGCCGGCTCACTGGACAGTCTGTTGAACGCTTTCTCTCAGCCAATCGTCAGAATGTTTCGTTGTAGCCTTGCAAACGCAGCTGCATAGCTACCAAATACCTTATTATTCATTGAAATTTTATCCGTCAAGTCATTTGCCTGAAGTATACATTGTCACTGCAACATCTTTTACGTCTCTCTCTTTCTCTCGTGCATGGGTACCAAATATCTGTGGACCAAGTCTATGTATGTTCCTTCCTTTATCACTCTGAAACGTCCGTTTGTTTACTCGAAAGAGGATCAAACGACTTCCTAATTTATCACGCTCTTACGCTTTCCTCCCAAAGTCTTTCACCATAAAATGCGGAACCTCTTCCGACCAACTTTGAAGACATATGGCAATTGATGGGACACATTAAAATGTATTAAGGACCGTGCACTAAATGTTCAAATTTTGGCAAAGCGTTAATGTAATGTAGACAAATTAGGTAGGCGATAAATTTAAGAACTGTGTACTTGTCACACATTTCACCCAGTCGGAATGTAGGCAGCAGTGATATGTCATGTCACGATTCATTTATTTTCCTATTCCACTCTAAGCCCATAATTGCAAATACAGTACCTCATAAATTATCATATCAAGGTGTCCTCCTTTTTATGCGATCAGTTGCTCTTCAACTGCGAGGTGATAATGTTTCTTCGTGTTCTCCATTCCGCCTGGTTTATTGGATATCCTTCCCTTTATTTATTTGAACAATGAATCACACACCGTTCCCAAAAGGATTAACCATAAAGTTACGAACTACAATGTTACTAATTTCTTCGTATAATGCTATTTGAACCATCTACTGTAGTGAATACACTATACAGTAGTCGTATCAGCGTAAGCAGTCCTTTGGAGCGGGTTTGAGTTGAACGCAGCAGTGCCAAATCAAATCTATTAACTAATGCATTGTGAGTATTCGAATATAAATATAATTTTATCGATTGAGCCAAGTTGTACCACGCGCTTGAGTGAGATTTGGCAAAGTTGCTTTGGGTTCTTAACCACGCCCATCGGACTCCTTACGCTGGTTGACTATAGTTATAAGATTTTTTGCACGTAGCTATTGGTAAGTCATGATTGCCAACGGTGCGACTAACAGATGTGTGTTTGCATGTGTGACGGAAGGGGGGAAGTCAAAATGTCCATTCGTCTGGAGCAGCAGTTCATCACACCGCATTTGCTAGGCTTTATTCTCACCCCTACATCACCAGCACTTTCTAATGCTGAAAACTCTGAGCAATAGGGTCGGTCGTAGACTGGACTAGAGGTGAACCCAATGTCTGTTTTTTAACACTCGCGAATGCGAATATTTGTTTTGATATTCGTGAATACGAATGTTTACTCAAACTTTCATTTTTCAAGTAATATGGCATTTTATTTGGATTCTAGAGTCTGGAGTCTGTACTCTGGAGTCGACTATTTGAAATTTCGAATCCATTGTAGGAGTTTAGCCATAGAAAATTGAATAGCTAATTAAAATAAATTAAAGTTTCTTTGTTCCGAGGATTCGGGACAAGGGCCCACTCTTACATGCATCCCACCAACCTCTTTCCCCAACCACCGCCTTCTGAAATAGAATTATTTACTTGTAGATTGACTAGATTCACTAGATTGGATGCAAGCCAATATTATTGTTCCTGCTAGTACATGTATAAACTCCAAATATATCTCAGAGTTAAATGCTATTATTGGCAGGTGGAACTTCAAAAATGACAATTTTTCTGCTCTTTCAAACAGTCAGGTTACTTCGTTTTCATCGTATACTAGGCCGGCACCACTAAAAAAAACGCTTACTCGCAACACTAGTTGGCGGACAACAAGATAAGACTTCGCTCACTGAGAAAGATTAGAATAAATATTCACGTGCATCTTCTACCATTTCAGAGGATCTTCATCGGTAGATATCTGTAGATATTCGAGGGTCTACATGCGAATGCGAATATCGGAAACCATGCGAATATTCGCGAATGCAGACATTCGGTCTACCTCTAGAATGGACCACAAAAATATGCAAGTTAGGATCACCCAATCTACATTATAGGAGAGGGTTGATCCGTTGCTGAGGAGGGGTTTCTCAAGAATCTGGACTACTGCTATGGGGCATAATTTCTGCACTTACCTTGCTTTCACTTATTCTTACTGAGCGTCTCTTCTTGGCTTCATCTTTTCCGACTTCTTCTCCCATGGATAAGACGTGATTCACCGTTCATGGCTTATCGTATTGCTTGGCACACCACATGTCCCTTGCTTTCTTTGTTTATCTGTCACACAGTATTTCGTGTTTCGGGAAGGTACGCTAGGACCATGGCTGAACTACGTTATCAGGTTAACTCATCGCTTGACCATTTTGAGACGGTTCTGCGCATCTACTCGTGTGACGTCAGGTGGAGAGAAGAACGTCGGTGTTGCACAAGTGTCAATAGTGTTCTTTATTCATTTATACCAATATTTCCACTACCATGGGCTGATAATTGATGTACGGCTATTTTCAACAAGGACAAAATAACTTGGTGAACTTTCTTCTTTTTCCTGAAGCTCCGGAGTAGCGAAAAAAGTGGGTTTTGGCAGCAAAAAAGTATACTAAGTTTTCGCTCTCACCGGTGACATCTCCTGTGTTTCAAATATTCTTTTGCCCCTGTGAAATAATGAACTACTACGTAGTAATTATCAGTAACTCTGTTTTCCCTCCAGATTTTTCCATGTAAAATCAGAAAACGCCAATTTCTCTTCAAGAAATCATTAAACTTGGAACAAAATCTTTCTTGTTAAACTTTGAACGTATGTCTAACTAAGTTACCCTAATATTTACGATTTTCTCAGAGAAGTCGAAAGAAAATGCTGTGTCGACGGGGAAACTGTTTAATTACATGAAATACCGCCTTCGAACGAGTAATATATGAAGCTTGAACTAGTAAAAAACACTTTCTGTTTCACCATTTGCAACACTTTGACGAGAAAAGCTCTTTAATATACAAATTTCACTTAATTTAACAACTTTTAGAGCGATTAATACTGCCCCGATAGTACGTATCGAACTGTAGTTATTTTCCCTGTAAGCCATGTTCTTCCGCGGTAATTTTTCATGGCGAAGTGTGCTAGTATGTAAATTGATATATGATGATTACAAAATAAGCCGTATTAGTACTTTAGGAAGCCGTGGGTATGTTGTTTTGATTGATTTTTTCGCCTGTCAACCAATTCGTTGGACTTTCTATTGCCTTATTACAAGCAAACGGATTTTTGCATCGCACAGTTAACAGCTGTGATAGTGTAGAAATTATTACTCTTCTTTTTTTATTCATGGGTGCCCAGGCTCATCGTATTTACTAAGCAAGTAACAAGTATGAACTAATTAACACTGTTTACTATCTATCTACCTGACGTCACAGGAGTGGGCGGGGCTTAACACCTACCTGCGCGTCAGTTAACCTGTTCGTTGTTCAGCCATGGCTAGGACATAGTAATGGTGATATAAGGCAAAGTTACGCTAGCAATATAATAAAACTAGCGAGACAAATTGAAATTCCACGGTTCTTCTGAGTTTTTTTTTTCCTTTCCTATAGTGCAGCGAACATATAACGTTATGACACTATATACTATCTTAATTTAAACCTATAACGCACCAACGACTCTTGAGAAGTCTCATCTGCATTGATGTCGGGTGGACAATTACAATTTTTGTTGGTGTTATCAGCATAGAGCTAACTCGATTAATTCAGTTACCATGCCACAGCCATGGCTTCATCTTGCACACTATTTAGCTACCCCGAAACACCGTCGTAGTTTCAAATTGTTACAATTTTTGCACAATAGCAACTGCCAGTGGTAACAATTTTCACACTATAGTCACTGCCAGTGGTAAACTTTCGATTATCTTGCAAAGTACTGAGGGAGTTCCAATTTCAGAAAAATTTTATTGATCCGTTTTTTGCGGTTTAGTGAAATGTGTCATACCCCAGAGCTCGTGTAGTTTGATAAAGCGTAGTCTATGATGAAACTATCGTCACAGTCACGGCAACACAATCGAATTTAGCAGGCAATGCCGAAGAAAGTCGCACGTGAGCATCCGACTTGATGCATCTCATCTTCTATAACATGCTCCTTTTATACTGCATTTTGTCGGCTAAAAATCTTGTCTACTCTGACACACTTTGCCTCCCAAACACACATAGCTTAAAAAACTCACATAGCTCGTCTATGATTCACATGGGTTACTGCCTAAGGGAAACTAATACATTACCTTAGAACTTAGACAGAATTGAGCCCTCTGTACGTCTTCCCCTTAGTCCCGTTTTACTTCCTTGCACTTTCATACCAATTTATAATGGTGGGGATTCATTCTATTCTTTTTTATGTGAAATTTTTGTTTATCCTCTGTGGGAACTCACTGCTTCACGGGCTCCACATTTCTATGGAAATACTATACGCCCCTTGCTTCTTTTTCTGGTAGAACGTCACTATTCAGTAGCTTGAGGCTCAAACTATTCAGTGTAAGAGTTTTATTTTGAATTCTGAAAACTAAAATTCAGTATTCCTGTACTTTCTTATTACTAATTCTCATAACGCCATTGTACTTTGGAAATGTGCAATATGCTATGTAATCTTTCGAGTTTGTTAATTTATGTTCATCTTTTTATTTATCTATGGAAATGATAAACCTATCTGCTGCCAAACATTCTCATTTTTACCTCGAAATAGTTGTGCATTTGTGCAACAAATCTGGTTAGTTCATTCTTTCATGACGGTTACTAAAGTTTGCACTTGCTTTCAATATTACACAAATATTAATTTTTCTCGCATCTTTTCTTGTGCTTTGAATGGCGAAACGCATTGATATTCCATGGATATCAATTACTATTCTTTTTTTAACATGTATAGCTGCGATATAAATGTAGAGCAAAAATCAAAATGCAACCAATTTCATTTATGAACATGTCTTTTTAGCAAACCGCATTTCCTGTTGTTCATCTTTTCCAGTTTTCTTTTCATGGGCTCCGCCATTAAGGGAATGTGTGTCTGTCCGTCTCACAGCAACACAACTCACAACGTTATCGAAGGATTTCCATGAAACGTACAGGAACTGTGCCAATTGCTCTTAGAAGCATGATTACCTTTTGGTGGCCCTCCACCAGCCCCTTTACTTGCTATCCGCTTGCCCGCTAGTCTTTTGGCTACATCACTCAACTGTTTTGGCTGACTCTTCATCAAATTAACAGGAACAGTTAGGAATACCACGAAGAATAGTTGTTGAACAAATTTTGGCGATAATTCTTTTGTCTCTTAGTTATTTTGTTTGTCAATCTTTCATTCTGCGGACAGTGCATTGCTTGGTGGGAGTTTGCGGCTCTGTGAATGCAACTCTAGTTAGATTGTAGAACATAGCTCCAGCCGACTGGAACTACAATAACTTTTTCTACGACTGAGGAGCTGGAAAAGAAAGCGTAGAAGTATCAGGAACCTGTCGAAATACCAGAGGGCAGGAGCAATGTTTTTCAATTAAATCTCAGACCAACGCCATAAATGCAAACAGACGCACACGTTTCAGCATTTAACAAAACTTTGAACTTTATTACCACATTAATTTCTTTTTAATTGGCATTTTTTATATATGAGGCTTGTCCAATGTTTCCTATTAGCTAGAGTTTATGGACTTTCCTCTATAAAATTTGAAGGCGTATCTTGTATATCGATTGCAATGTGATTACTCTGGTGAGTTCGAAGATTTTCATCCTGAAGAAGGCCCTAATTTAAACAGTGCTGAAAGCTTGGCCCAACAAAAAGAAGCCTAGAGACGTTTACTAAGGTGGTTCGAAATTGTTAAGTCCGTAGACTGAATAAAGAAATCTAAGCTGCAGACGTGGAAAACTTGATCTTTTATAAGGATAATTCAGAGCATCTTCTGAGTTTTATTTTATTCATCAGCAAAACTTGATCTTGTGCAATAACTGAAGAGCTGGATTCAAGAGAGCTAGACGACAGGAATTCACGGAAATTCCAGAGAGAAGACGCCAAGACCAAAACATTGTTCTTCAGTATTTTCTGAGACATGTGTTGTACAAATGAAGCGCAAAAATTAAAAAGCAAAAAAATTAGGAAATGCGAAGATTACAACGCGCCAAACTACGTTCTGGCTAAGGATACTTGGATTGTTATGAGACTCCAGTAAACTAAATATTTCAAGACTAGTGTGCCCGCGCTGTCATAAAATGACAGCGAATAAATTGTGTTGATCCTTCTTCATTAACCATGCTTTGTTTCATACAATTGCCAACTTTAAAGATCATCCTAATTACCCTAATTACTGAGCATCAACACTCATATTTTCTGACATGAAAATAGTTGGTTACTGTTGCAGTCAGTTGAGCAACACTGGAAACAATTGATTCGATTTTGTGTCATAGATACCCTAGTGTGTCATATTTGTCCGATAGTCTTTTGGTTGTTGAAAGATGTTTCGTCGACAATTGCATCAAAGTTGGAAGGATAGCTGAAGCTAAGAATTCATCTGTCGGATGAAACTATATACGAATCAAGATGCATGAGAGCACCAATGGAAGCTTCAGATATCTTCAATGCTGAGATTTCAACTTCGGCAATGCAAGAAGTGGCATTTAGACTTGAGGCCGCCCGATACTTTGCCATAGATTCAATGTATGGAGGAGGTTATAGTCGCACGAATTAGACTAAGCCTGCGATATCTTCATTTTTGAATTTCAACTGTCCCTAATGAAGATACGGGTCCCATCTTCTGCAACCCGGCCTATTTTCTACCTATCAGTTTTCAATGGAGCTTGAGAGCACGACCAGAGCCTCCAATAATATTAACCTGGGCTAATTTCCGTCTATCTGTTTTGTTGAAGCGTGACAGAAAATGGATAAACTGATAAACAAACAGATATATATACACATCGGTCTTTATTATATTGTAGATATGGAGATCGGTTTGGTATGAACTTCATGTCTTTTCTTCGAAACTGACTGAAAATTTTTTAAAGAGCGAGCGCAAGAAGAAAGCAGTGAGTGAACTTCCTTCCTGCGAAAATCAGAGCTTCTTGCAACTTAGAGCTTCTACTTATACCAAGGAGCTCCTCGTCTAATACCAAGCTCCTTGGCTATTACTGAAGAAGCGTAACGTGCAGGCACACGTATGGACGTACGGATAGAGCCTCAAGCAGAATTATAATAAAGATAATATTACAGTTTTTGTTGTTTACTATCCAGCAGAGCTACGTTACAGTTGCATTAATTGCATCAGAACATTTCCAGTAACTCAATGATGAGTTTTAGCTAGCCATAAATGCTTCATTTTTTTCGCTTGTGTTTTACACCAAAGCCTATCATCTATATAGTGTGTGGATTTTCTTGGTTGAATGTAACCATTGTGTTATTAGCCACTTTGCCCCCACGGTAGCAGCATGCTTCCGTTCTCAGCTCTAACACCTTGTATCGCTCGCCGGTTCGATGCCCGGCCTGGCACGTAAGCTCTTTGCAGATCTTGGTATGCTGACTCGGCAGTTGTGTGTGCATGCAAGGCACTGTGGTGGAATTGCTTTCCTCAGAGATGAGGGGGGTGGAGGTCTCGGGTCATTCGTTCTTTCCGTCAAATTGGCGCCATAGTTCTTGGTGACCCGAGGGCGACTGCGACTACACTTACTCGTCTGGGGCCAGTGGGCCTATACCCGCAGCACAACCCATTGCATGTGGGTTTCCCAGGTGAGGGGAGGGTGCATGTGGTCTAAGTTGACTTTACCTTTACTTTGCTTCGTTTCACTTTTATTCTCTTGCTGACGATTCTTGATTGCATTCTTCCGTTGCTTTCCTGCCTTGCTGTTCTCATGCGCATTGATCCGGTGCAGCAACACCGTCGGGCGTGTATTTTACGCTTCTATCGACGTACTATGCGCCCCGTCTATCTTCCTGTCTGTGATCTTTTCCTTCCCTCATGGGCTAATCGGGTGCACTCTTTTTCTGTCAAAATATCTCTTTGCGCCTCACGAAGCCAGGAGTTAACCTGAGTGTTTTATACCACAGGCATTGTTGGATCTCGTTTTGGTTCTTGCAAATAACGTTACTCTCTAAAGTTAGGTAGGTGGTTCATGCTTCCTTTGCTGCTCCGTAAGGTGGACCGCTGCTAGTAGCAAGCTACCCGGGCCACGAAATTATTCCGAATATGAAATCTAAAAGTTGAAAATGTCTGACCTACCTCTTAGCGGTATCATGAATACTGAATTTTACTTCTTTTCCACAGCGAAGCGTAACTTTTTCTTAACTTATGACGCATAACCACTCTCACCCCCCCCCCCAGCAAGAAAGCAAGCAAGCAAGGATATTAACTTAAACATGGTATCAGAAAGCCGTAGTTTCCTAGACAGTTTCTTACGATTATCTTTTTTATATAACGACGTAGGGCGCACAACCAACGAAAAGACCAACATGATCATACACCGCTGCAGTTAGCCCATTTCCTCTATTATTGATGTACTTTTTTACAGCAGAACCACAGGTTGTAGCGAAAAATACAGGAATTCCTTTGAGCAATTAGTTTCTACCAAGTAGGTTTGATAGAAGGAGGGAGCACAGCCACATTCCACTGTAGTGTCCAGGGAACTACTTTGTCCTTCGATGGCTGCTCCCTTCCCACCTACCACTGGCTCTCAGCCATCCCCATTCATCAGTAAGCGGTATCCAGCCGTTCCTGTACCAAATTCTCGCGCCCGCCAGACTTCAGACTTGTCGGAAAAATCAGTTTCAGATTTCTGCAGCCGTTGCTACCTCCTTCTGGTTAAAACTCATTTGTTTCTACTGTCATATCTGACGTCGCACGGGGATTAGCCACAGAATATTGGCCACCAGCATGAACCGTGTAGCGAAGCGCATGTTCTTTGCTCTCATTACGACCGGTCATTGTAGTATTATATTAACCCATTAGCTGCAAATGTTCCCATTGGGAACACACATTAATGTCCTGCTGCTACAACAAATGTAAGTCTCTAAGGTTATAAATGCTTAATAATACTGTTCGAACGCTTTCCAGTTTATTGGTCTGTCGGTGTCTGTCACACGTTTGGTATGATTAGATTAGATAGGCGGCAGTAGACGAACCAAAAGGCCCATTCCCAAAGAGACACCGGGACTTACACCCCGGTCCTCTATGAGCTATTGCCATTATGTTAGTAGGATGTAGAGGAATG
>LQNS02277998.1:11391620-11406137 GCA_001587735.2 Parhyale hawaiensis
ACCCATTAATCTCAGCTTATGGAGCAGCCCAAGGTGATTCACGCGATCAAAAGCAGCACTAAAGTCAAGCTGTACCAACCTTGCCTCATGACCCCCATCAAGAGCCAACTGTAACACATGACTTCCTACCTACCGGTATACAAGCCGATATAAAAATCAGTGAGCTTAGAATAGAGCACTTCCAGGCTCCACATTTGCCAGACTGATAGCGACGCACATTACCCAGACCATACCTCAGTATACTCTTGAAGGCTCGAGTAAATATAGGTTCACACGACAACCCTTTGGTCTCCCAAGCTTAGTGCTCATCGTCCGCATGCTTTGCTTTATCCGCTGAGGCAGCAAAGAACTGCGCAGCTTTGAAAATTTGTGTTCATTTCAAATTTAAAGAGTTATTCGAAACTATTTAAGCTACATTTTCTAAGCCAGCTATCGGGGCGGCTGGCTTATCAGTGAGTATTTTGGCCGACACGCATTACATGCGTTTAGAAGGACACAACAAAACACTGAGACGGTAGTTAGTGCGCTTATAAACCAAAAGGTCGTCGTGTGAACCCATCTTGAGTCCAAGTGAGAGCTCCGTTGGCGCTGTGACGTCAGAATGACGTGAAGTTCCTTGGCGAACGTTGCTGAAGGTACCTGTCGGGTTAGCCAAAAAGTCAGTAGTTTTTTGTCAGTTTCAACTGTCTGGTTTTTAATCATTGTTCCTATATTCTTTTTCTTAAGAACCTGTATTCGGTACAGGAACTATGTTTAAACCAATGTGGAATAAACACCAAGGACGGAACTTTTAACATTGTTACTTGCATTTGGGGCTCTTGACCAGGCAGTGCACTATCGACGTCTTATATATAGTTTTTTAATACAGAAAAGAAAATCACAGAAACTTGTAGAAAGATATGTGATGCGTATCAAGAGAATGCTGGTTCAGAGTGTGGCGTGCCAGAAATGGTTAACTCGATTTAGATGCGAGAATTTTTCAGTAAGAGACACCTCAACCCTGCCGGCCAAAAGAAACTGATATCGGCCAACTCAAAGTTGTAGTCGAACAAACCTGCAGTCCGGCGACCAGACCCTTCGCAAGATATTCTCATCATATCCTAAACAAGCGTAGAAAATGAATTTCTACCTAAACACCAAACAGACTTTTTGGCCAACCCAATATATACAGCAGCCTTACTTGTATCACATCCCTTTTGGCGTAGCTATTCCACCAGCATTGCGAAGACGATCTACTAAATCAGGGTTAATCTGGTTCATGCTAGCATATACCAATCATCACTATACTTAGTTAAATCTGCAGTCTGCTTACTGCGTTATTTGAGGGAAGTGTTACAAAATATACTACTACTTCAAATGCTTCAACTAGACTACCCGAGTCATCACTGTTTATATTATAGTTGTCTACTTACAACCGTAGTTCTGTGGAGGGTGCTACAAAATATACGGTAACCTCCTATACAATTATACTACTACCAAACATACCGAAAATTTCAAATATACTACCTGAACCGATCATCGCTAGCTATGTCTGCTTGCAGAGATCTAGATTTCAGTAAAATGTCCCCAAAATACACTACCTGCTTTTAAAGTGACTCGTATCACGAGTGATCAGAGAGGAAGGCTGTCGTGCTCAGTAAGCGGCTCCTGCTCCATGCGATACGATCAGCCGTCTGAGCCGCTCAGCAGCCAGTCTCCTTCCGTTCGTCCTCGCCGGTTCTTTCCTACTTGCTTCTTCGCCACGCATGACTTACTCGCACTACTTGACGTACTGGAGGTCTCTTCTTTCTTTCTCTCCGTGCACACTGTTTGCAAGGAGACTTGAACTATAGTAGGCGCGTCAAAACCGCTGTAGTAATTTACTAATAATGACCTTCGTCTCTGCCCTAAAGAGGATTACTTCGTTCTCACCAGTTGTCTTGGTCCAGTACCATTTTTCAGTATTCTATTAAGTGGGCCATTTTGCGAGTCAGCATAGGAGAAGTGTACCGTACTTCAAATGCTAGCTACTGGAATTACAGCTCCCAGGCTTTTTATAATTTGAGGAAACCATCTGCACAATATGAACCCAGGCGAACAAAGGAACCCCACTGTACGGTATCCATATGTGTATTTTTCTATTTATCTGCCAATTTTCTGTTTCTTGAAAAAAAATGCAGTTGCTGAAGACGTCATAATAACCAGTCTATCCGTAGCTCGAGCTGCGCATTGGGACACGTTCAATGCTGACCGTTAAAATTAGAAGAATGTTCTTTCTTTTCGTTGTGATCTTTTTGTTTTGCTGCGTGGGAAGAAGAATGGCAATGCTTCGGCCTAGTGGAACTGGCAGCGCTCTCCTCTTTCCGTGTGTGTCTGCTATTTGTATATATAATTTATTATTATCGAGAGGTTTTCACAACCCAAACTTTGGATTGGTTGAGCGCTGTTTAGCTCTACGCTCTAGCGCCGGGCCGCATCCAGCAACCTAAGGCTCAAAGCACTTTGCAAATGATGTGCGCTGTTCCAAGTAGAACGCCTTTTTGGAGAGTTCCTGGATTGAGATGGCCGCACTTCAGCTCTAGCAGGACACTCTTGAGATTCTTGGGCATTGCTCCCTGAGCTCCGATGACCATTGGAACGACGTCGACCTTCATCTGCCACAGTCTCTGGAGTTCGATGGCAAGGTCATGGTGCTTTTCCTTCTGCTCTATTTCCTTGTCGATGATTCGGGAGTCGAAGGGGATTGAGACGTCGATCAGCTTGGCCGACTTCTCCTGTTTGGCTTTTACGACGATGACTGGTCTGTTGGCGTAAAGTACTCGATCAGTTTCCTTCCACTTGTCCCAGTAGATTTGCACGGCTTCGTGTTATATTATAGAGATTAGGGGCGACCACAAATGTGAACATTGAAGCGGTGTCGATACAAATTGCTGACCGTAACGTTTGCCAGCCTTATTCACTAGTAGTAATAACAATAATACCAATACTTAACTTGAGCGCTGTGAACTATCCACCAAAAGTTTATCATCTGTTACTGTTAACATGCCTAACAATCCCTGCGAACTTTTGAGTTTTCTTGGGGACAGACAAACACTCGGACAAGCATAGCCTCCTTGGTGGAGGTAATTAGTTAATTGTTTACCCGCGGAAAAACTTTGTGTTCTGCATCGCATCCGCCATCATGAGGAGCAGCACTCGTGTGGGTGGCTCACAAGGCATATATTAGATAATTTTTGCCGAAGCCGATGACTAATTCCTCTCAATGAAGTTCCATGCTTAATAAACTTCGTGGTATCAGGTGCACAAAATTATAATAATAAATCTCTGACTTGGGCATGTATCCTGACTGTAAAATGACACCACATCATTTCCACCGATTCCTTACTACGATTCATATTCCTAATTCTGCTGGAAATCAAGCTTGAGGGGCACAGAGCTTTGAATACCCCATAAAAAAAAGTCTAGGAGTATCCCAACCGTGGAACTATCTAGAGCTTAGTCATCCGTTTCCGAGCTGTGGTATGCTGTATTTGGAGTAATAACCAGCAGGAAGTTATATAATAAGATGTATGAATTAATTGCCAATGATTTTTCCCATAGGGTGTTGCTCACCGGAGCAGGCGGAGGTTAATCACCCCCTTCTCCCAAGGAAAAACTTGGCTCTAGCTTCACTTTGGCTGTGGAGGATTCGTTGCTCTGCCTGCTTGATTCCCGGTATAAAATGTCGATAGCTGAACGTGGGGAACTTTCTGATTAGTTCCATCATCCCTCCTGTGAAGCCAAAAAATTGCCGTTTATAATATTAACCATAAGCGGAACCTGTGGAAATTCCACTCAACAAAAGTTTCCCTCTTCAGCTTACTGCGAGGCCTTGTGTGCCGGGATTTGAATCACGGCTACGTAGCTTGAAATTGTATTCTAAGTCACACATCAAATCCGTGACTTGCGACAAGTAATAAAGACACTTTTTGTGCCTGTGTCATGGACGAGCTATTCTTCCCTTATGTATTACTGAAAGTGCATCGTGGAGACGAATGAATGGATGGATGGATAACAATTCTAGTAGAATTGTGGTGGAGATCTTTAGTGCTGGCAGGAAACTTTCGTCTACGTATACCTATGTCTCAAACGTACCCACGACACGGTTATATAGACTATATGTGTCATCAGTAGATATTAATGTACCACGCATCTTCGTTCTCCCTTCTCGTTGGATCTCCACCTTCCCATACAGAGAGGTTTATAGTTTAAATAAAACTAACATATTCCTTCACTGAAATCTTTAGTGGATGATATATACCTGTAAGTCTCAAGTTTTTCTGGATGGTCTGCACGGTTTCGAGAATTGCATGCGCTTAACGTTTCTCTCTCCTCTTGAACACAAATACGTACTCCTTAATTAAGTTGGGTGCCCACGTAACAACTTGCGTTGCCGCTAGCAGCCTAGAGCTAACCTAACTACGTAGTCGTGTCCGTTATTTCAGCGTGACGTCAATGAACATCGTGCGCTGATTTTTAAAATGTCGAGCTTTGTACGTAGGCGCGACAGGGGAAAGTTGATCATTGCCTGTTGCTATGGTGTTAAAATTGCAGTAGCGACTGAGATTTTCGAAATGTTTTTCATTTTTTATGCCTTTAAATTTTGCCCTAGCTGAAGCCGTGCTGCGGCTACGTAGTTGTGTTGCCTGCAGGCTGCTAGCGGCAACGCAAGTTGTAAAGCCTTGCGCAGACTAGCGACATCTTCGCAGGTTTCGGTGCGAGAAACTCGTCGCATCGTCAAGCTTGGCACAACATTTCAACGCGCACGTAGCGGGGGAAAGGATCTAGAAGTTGCAATGCTTTAGAGCAAATTTATTACAAAGTCCATAAAAATGAAAGCATTGACTTCATATATTTTATTGCCCTTATTTATCCGCCTATTTCTTATTCCCTATTCATTGTAATCAGCGGCTGAGTATTTTGTACGTTCTTGAAGCTTATAAATGAATGTTTGACAAGTATGTTTCTGCTGGATACTATCGTTCTAAGCTAGATACAAATTCTTTTCATACTTTTTCATACATTTTCATGCATTCATACATTGCAGATAGAATGATAGACTCGTAACCATTGAAAGTAAAGTTGTAAGAACTACGCAGTCGTTACATATCGTAGTAGCGGATAGATTCCAGGGAATACTGGACTGTAAGTTGCTTTGAATGGTTGGAATCCGACGAAAATGATTGGCTTGAAGCCAGCCTGCTGAATTCGCTCTGCAGGTCACTTTTTCGCCGAGTCTAGCACAGCATTTATTGGCGAAATTCCACTCTCTGCAATTTTTACTTCTCGTCTGCATTGGGCTTTACGCGGGCACCGGTCTTTAAACTACCATCTTCAGCTTTTTCCTTAAAATAACATCTATTCAGACGCTGTCATAGCTTCAATAAATTGTAGTAGTACCGTACTCACTGGTCTATTATGAAACGGAGTACACAGCAAGATTGGTGCATACCGGAGTTTGATCGCACTCTGAAAGTGTCAGACAAACCAGCTGTAAGCGGCTACGTTGAATGTGGTGACAACTCGCTGCTACTTCTTACGCTGGTCACGGACTGCAGCATCGCCTCTACATACGAGATGGGTGGTGTGAATACGCCTGCTGGACTTTGTTCGAAAGCGTCATTAAGGCATCAAAATAAGGTAGTAAAGCTTGGTTGCACTCTCCCAACCAAGTATGGCTGCACTCTCCCAACCAAGTTTGGCTGCACTCTCCCAACCAAGTTTGGCTTCACTATCCCAACCAAGTTTGGCTGCACTCTCCCAACCAAGTTTGGTTGCACTCTCCCAACCAAGTTTGGCTGCACTCTCCCAACCAAGTTTGGCTTCACTATCCCAACCAAGTTTGGCTGCACTCTCCCAACCAAGTTTGGCTGCACTCTCCCAACAAAGTTTGGCTGCACTATCCCAACCAAGTTTGGCTGCACTCTCCCAACCAAGTTTGGCTTCACTATCCCAACCAAGTTTGGCTGCACTCTCCCAGCCAAGTTTGGCTTCACTATCCCAACCAAGTTTGGCTGCACTATCCCAACCAAGTTTGGCTTCACTATCCCAACCAAGTTTGGCTTCATTATCCCAACCAAGTTTGGCTTCACTATCCCAACCAAGTTTGGCTTCACTATCCCAACCAAGTTTGGCTTCACTATCCCAACCAAGTTTGGCTTCACTATCCCAACCAAGTTTGGCTTCACTATCCCAACCAAGTTTGGCTGCACTATCCCAACCAAGTTTGGCTGCACTCTCCCAACAAAGTTTGGCTGCACTCTCCCAACCAAGTTTGGCTGCACTCTCCCAACCAAGTTTGGCTTCACTCTCCCAACCAAGTTTGGCTTCACTATCCCAACCAAGTTTGGCTGCACTCTCCCAACCAAGTTTGGCTTCACTATCCCAACCAAGTTTGGCTGCACTCTCCCAACAAAGTTTGGCTGCACTCTCCCAACCAAGTTTGGTAGCACTCTCCCAACCAAGTTCGGTGGTACTCTTCCAGCAGCATTTGGTTAAGCACGTCTAGTGAAGCTGAACACACATTGCAATGAGACAACAAAGATTGCGACTGCCCAATTAGCGTCTCCAGCAGCCACCCTCCCTTATCACAGAATACACCTGCAGTCCTTCCTCACGGCACTGCTGTTTCAATTGGAGGCTGCTGCTGATGAACGTAACACCTGCAACGTAATAATTTTTTCTTCATGTATGGCGCTGTGCGCTGAGGTACCAAACACGTAACATACTGGTTGTTACCGCACGAGTAGTTCATAGCTGCTTGTATAGAAACAATAAGTGAGGTGAAGCGAGAGTATGCCTAAATATTCCTGTTGTAATACCTCTGTTTTTTTTCTTTTTCCCTGAGACTTGTTGCGGCAACTAGTGAGGCTTTGAATATAACCAAGTTAATCGTTTCATGTATGCCGTTATCGAAGTTTTGCACTTCATATGGTGTTCTACCAATGAGAGAAGCAACTTAATTCCTACAAGTATGGGTGAAGTTACCATTGAACTGGCTCCTGTGAAAGGTCGTTTATAAAATTGAATGTGATAGTTCTGACCACTGGAAATCTTTACTCACTGTTGAACCAAACGGACTACTAACGACAGCTACTCGTGCACATTAAGTCACGCACTTAAGGTAAAGCTGAGTAGGTAGTAGGTACGCAAGGGCGACGTCACTTCATGTCAACTTAACCCTATCCGTACCATTTTATTCAGCCAATTGAGCGCCAAGGCGAGACAAATTTGTACCGCAGCTAAAAATACTCATAACTTCATCAATATCAGAGCTTATTCTTCAGAGTCTCAAAGTCATTTATTCAGCTATTATTTCGCCTATTTATAAAAAAATCTCAAAGAGTAGTTTTATTGTTAATTGAATATAATTATAAGAATATTTCACCGAAACGTAGAGGGTGAATGCTCCAGCTGCACATCTGCAGCAGTTGTCATACTTTCACGTTAACTGCAGAAGCTGTAAGCAACTGCACACTGGCAGTGCAATGATAGTTGCTGCAGAAAACAGAAGTGGGCGACTAACAATGCATAGCTGCTGCTGTGATGCTGCCTGACGTCGATCCAGAAGCGCGCGTTCACGGATATTTTAGCAATCTAATTTTCTAAAATAATGATATTTATCACTACTGTTAGCTATAATGTGCGGGTATCTTGGAATTTTATTGATGCTAATAATAAATTAGGAAAGTTCACGGAAGTTTGGGCACTGAAAATCACTGAGTGTAGAACAATGAACGAAAAATGTTGGGGCGGTACAATTTTGTCTCTCCTTGGAGCAGGTAGGGTTAATTAAGGGAGAGTGAGCGCGTAGCTCAGGAGACTCGCAATTTAATATTCTCCTGCGGCTATCACAAAAGCTACAGTTACGTGCTACTATTTAATTTTTCCTAGAACTGTATAAAAGGAATTAATATAGACAGTATGCAAATTGACGTCCTATAATTATTATTTGTACGCACGCGCTTGTCAACAAAAAAGTGTTGTGGAGTCTGCCTTTTTGTTAGTTACTTACATTCGTCCATTATCTTCACGACTACATATTTCTGTGTAGCGAGAATCCTTTGTCGCGTCAGGGGGCATAGTAACGGCTATATTATGTTCTGAAGTTTGGCCTACACATGTCAGGTTTCTGGAGAGTCGTGAGCCAGGCAGCCGAAGTTCAATGTGGCTTCTACAGACTTTGCATATTTTGCTATAAACATTAGTTGAGTTTTATTTTATGAACTGTTTCTAGTTTAATGACTTGCTTTTGCCACGAGGCTTGCACCTCTCCCCTTGCATGGTTTCTCCACATTTCTCGAGAAGATTAGCTTAAGTAAATTCCATTTTCACTCTTGAAACACCATCGCATTCGTTAGGGAAGCTCGAATTTACATACTTACGCAACAATATAATAAACATCATCACATTCGTTAGGGAATCTCGAATTTACATACGTTACAATACAATAAACACCATCGCAGTCGTTAGGGAAGCTCAAATTTACATACGTTACAATACAATAAACACCATCGCAGTCGTTAGGGAAGCTCAAATTTACATACGTTACAATACAATAAACACCATCGCGTTCGTTAGGGAATCTCGAATTTACATACCTACGCAACAATACAATAAACACCATCGCGTTCTATAGGGAAGCTCAAATTTACACACGTTACAATACAATAATTCCTCACACCCCAAGTCATGTTCCGTGCATGCAGGTCAACGCTTATATAATATATCCTTTTTGTCAAGTTTCCCTAGATAAACGCTGGATTTTTGTTTCTCTTTGCAAGTGCCGCAACACCTGGTTGCCAGGCTATCGATCTCTTCATGGTTTGGATCATGGAAGTTCACTTTCAAAAATGGAAAAACGAAACTCTTTTTATTCGTCACAAAGGAACACTTGCGGGTGTTCTGATTCTGAAAAGGAGGACAAAATAGGGGAAGCTTTCAGTAGTTTGTAAGAATTCATTAATCCAAGCCTTGCAGTATTTGCACACAGCAGTATTTTCGTACAATGAGTGGGAAAAGTCCCAGTTACCGTGCATGATTTCAGAGGGATCATGTAAATTGTAAATGTTTGAGGTGAAGTGAAGTACTCGTGCACGATTTCAGCATGATTGTAAAGTATATAAATGCAACGGAATCTTTTGACACTAGTATTTACCATAGCAAGCGGAACCCATGGGTCACTTTATCATTGTAGGGCGCCTTTCTTTCTATGGTCACTTTATTCCCTCAGTTTCGTACATCTACTGGCACTGGCTGTTCGGTTCGTCCTCTTCTTCTTCTTGTACATCCATACCCGGTGATATTTCGTTAACGGGATATATTTTTTTTATCTTTACTTGTCTCGCGTTTACTGCTTTGCTCCCGTTGGTAGCGATCGACTGGTCTACACTGCTGTATATTCTTTGCATCGAATAATATTCAACTTCTGAAGCACTTTGAAGCTTTCATTAATTCATTCCCATTTCTACCATCCACTTAAGAGCATGGAATTGATTGCAGTCTACGCTTAGCTTCATTTTGCAATAGCTTTACTGCTTAAACTGTGAATAGTTGTCTTACAATTGTTACAACGAAATTGCCACAGGATTCTACCGAGTGCGTTTCTTTCTTTTCTTTCGTGTGGTGAATTGCTACGAAGAAAATACTTAACATTACTATCTATTTTTTTAAAGTGTATACATTTATCGAGACGTATATCTAATTTTGAAGTAGTAATTAATCTATATCTACTTGCCCCTCCATTATAGTTACTTAGTACGACCGTGACACTTTCAGTATTAGATAGGAGAAAATTATGGTATCTTGGATAGCAAGGAAGAATAGGAGCCAAGTTAGCACTTTTTAAGCTGCTTCCGCTTGCAGGTTATAGAAGATATGCTCTCTGACTTTGAATATACTTTCATTCTTCTTGTGCATGATACGTGTCTGCGCTATCATCGAAAAAGAACGTTTTTATTCTGTAAAATTTCAACAGACTCCAGATAGACAACTGAATTTTGATATTAAAATTTTTTGCTTGTTGAATATCAGGTGAAGCTTGTTAAAATTGAACGCTTGCGAGACGTTACTTGCTTTAATTTGTAACCATCATATTTTTATATGGTCCCTTGCATGAAACGCGTACAAGGTAGGGAGGATGTATGTTTGTTACCCACTTATTTTTCATTTTCTCTGATATTCTAATGTAGTACTTGATAAAGCGCCCTATTGCTAGTTTTCGTTTAGTTTAAACGTTTGAAGTAAAAAATAAGAAGGCTGGCTAATCTTTTCATCTGAGATACGCTTACTGTATATCGGTACGCATCCCCTACCATATGAGGTTCACTTGTATTCCATTTTGAGCAGAAACTAAATGTTTAAGTTACTTACTGGAAGAGTATGATCTATTGAAGGTTAGATTTTTGTTCCTGCTAGTGGAAAAGATAGTATTTTTGGAAATTGGACGTTTTTTGCATGCTTATTGAAAAATTGATTAATATTACGCGGAAGTTGAACGTTAATGTGTTTCTTGACAAGTAACCTATTTTGAAATTGGTTGTTTATCTGTACGGTCTGAAAAATTATTCTTTCAGAAGTAGGCTCAATGTGCTTTTGTTAAAACAAATCTATCTGATTCAAAAGTTGGTCACGCATGTATGCTTGTGGAAACAACTAATCTACGATGAGAGAAATCCAGAACAGTCTGTTAGTTTACCAAGAAAGTGGGTGAGAGGAAGTGAGAATAACTAGTATTGTGTGCTCCCATTCACCATGCACACCAGAACCTCAACAACCCCTAATAATTTTTTATGCTATCTTATGACTTCTTTTGTCAAAATTCTCTTACGGTCAAATAATTACATCTCTCTTTACTTTATACAATCGTATTTACCTCCGCCAAGGAGGATATGTTTTCGTCTGGTTTGTCTGTCTGTCTATATGTCTGTCTGTGTCACCAAGATCACTAAAAAAATTATGGACGGATTTTGACGAAATTTACAGGAATTGTTATGTATGTTAGGAGGAACAGATGATTAACTTTTGGTGAATATCCGTCCATCCGTTTGTTTGTTTGTTGGTCTGCCTCATTTTTCTTAATGCCATAACTCAAAAAGATATGGACGGATTTTTATGAAATTTACACAAGTTGTTAGGTATATTACGAAGAGTAAATGATTGAATTTTTGTGATGATCTGTTCGTTCGTTAGTCACTATTTCTAATTCTATGCTTGTTAGCACAATAACTCAGAAAATTTTGAATGGATTTTTATGAAATTTATAAGAGTTGTTATTGATGTTAAATGACATGAATGATTAAATTTTGGTGTAGATCGGTTTATTCGTTTGTATGTTTGGCCCATGTTTGTCATAATGTTTGTTAGCAGCATAACTCAAAAAGTTATGAACGGATCTTCACGAGTATTACTTAAACTGTTAATACCATCAGAGGGCACAAATGATTTAGATTTTGGAGTTGTTACAAAGAAAATTATGGTTTTAAAGCCAAATTTAGTTTTTCGTTACCGTTGCCTAGCTTGGCGGAGGTATGCGCTCTCAGAGTGCTCTAGTTCATATGGAATCATATAGACACTGCCTGATTTATTTTTTGAAGTCCTATGATTGAAAATTTATTAGGCATAATAAGGCGAGATAAGAGGTAAAGAGAGCCATTATACTAAGATTAAGTAAAACACAAACTAGTCAAAATTGAATGCACGCTTTGGACAAATATGTCCATCATCTGCAAAAGTCTGAAAAGAGAAAATTTGAAAGATATTCAGTACAGTAGTTTTAATTTCGCTAGGAGTACCACTTTTTAAATTGAATCACAGCCTTCAATCTGCCTGGTATTGGTTCTAGAAGTTTTTAAATCCCTTCTAGCTCAGCTTGTGGCTTATTATTTTAGTAAGCTTTCTCTCAAAGTCTTCTAGGTTGAAAGCAGTGCAATGAGGTACGTAGGTTCCTTTCGAGCGCATCCCAGATAATCTCGATGGGACTCAAATCTGGAAATTGTAGTAGAGGGTAATTGATGTGTTTAATTCACCCCTTCATATTTTAAAAAAACAATCTAAAATACAGGTATCTTCTTGGTCCTATGAATGTGACCAGTCTCGCCCTAATTGGCACACTGCTTCCATTAAGAAAATAAGAGTCCATAAAAGGGTAAGGGTGAAGGTGGTTACTATGAGGTCGCAAATACACCTGTATTATTTTTTATGTTGTCACAGAAACGAGTCACGTAGTTCAGTCAATCCCGGCACAAACAGCAATGAAGCATTACACTGCCTCCAGAGGTCTGAAAGGTGGGGGCAGTGCATGCTGGAGATAGGTGTTCACAGCATTTTTTCTATACCCTTCTGTTTCCATAGCCCTGAAAGAGGGTGAACATTGATCATCTTCCGACCACGTTACATTCTTTCAGTCCTTGATTGTCTAGGTTTGATGGCGAACAACATGCACTTTTTTACGGCTTATTGGGAGCAAGAGTGGCCTCTTTGTGGCTTTTTAACTGGGCTGTTTAATATTTTTTTTGGCTCATGGCACACAGTTTTTGTATAAATTCTGCTAGAAATATATAATAAAACTCGCTCGATATCTGTTGTGTTGATAAACGCCTATTTTTCTTCACTGATCTTTCTAGGAATGCCGGTGAGTCTTCATCACTTACCTCGAGATGGTCTAGTTTCTCTATGTTTTCTATGTTAATTCGAACAAGCTATTCTTCTCTGAATCGTTGCACTGCCTATGCCACTCTTTGCATATAGAAATATCCTGCGTAGATTTACCACCTGAGTAAAACCCAATAATGTGTCCTTTATTGAAAGATATTGTCTGGTTCTCGGGTTTTTACATTTTAATCTTTAAGAAAAATTTAGGGAATAAATTTAACTTTCAGGAAGTTGTTGGCACTGTATAAGCACTTTTGAATGTTGTCACTTATTTTGCATTCTAACAAGAATGATTTTTAAGGAAATATATTTAAAGTTTAAAAAATATCGATGAGCGATTTTAAGGCTCTGAATGAAATGCCCAGTGCAGTTACTTTTTCATTGAAATCGACACAGCTCAACTACTTACCACCATTCGCTGCTATTAATTCTACATTCATTTTTCGTAATTTATATACAATAAAATTTTGCAAACTTTCGACAAGTTTCTCATTAGAATATATATCTATCTATGTTAATCCTTCTAGCCGCAGCGCATATTTTGGCTCAGATGGCAAAATTTCTTGGAACAGCAGCCGATCTAGTTACGTAAGACGTATAGCACTAGTCGGCTTTCTGTAGTTCGATATCTATTTTTGTGAAAGTTTAAGCCTAAATCAATCGACGGTCCTTTCGGGCAAAAGCCAAGTAGACACTCGTCTTTGTCTGTAGCCTTGTCGTAGTGCTCTCTTGTAGGTTCCTGGAGACACGGCCTATTGAACATATGCATCGACTGCAAGGGCAGTCGGTTGCTAGGAGAGGTTGTGTGAGGTTAGTGCGTTTCGTCACGGTCCGCGTGCCATCTGTGATCTCAGCAGGTAATGGTTTTATGTTCCTTCCTGTGACAGGAACGATATCCTTTGGTTTACATTTTGCATACGACCAATGTTATTTCAACATGGTGTGTTTTACCGTACGGTGGCTGTTGACATTAACATGCAATGATTATCAGACTGACCCATTCATGGATCGAATTCGTAACCTTTTATTGCAGCATTCCTTCCGTTGTAAATACTACTTTTTATCACATAATTTCATGAACCTCGTTGGGAGAAATACCCTTCGTTACTAACATGTAATCCTCGTGTTTGCTTGACTTTCTTCTCTTCCTTAATGAAATTCTTTCTATTTTTCTTAATTTGTTCCTCTGCAGACTATATCATATTTTTGGATTTATTTTGCATTTAGATTAGATTAGATAGGCGGCAGTAGACGAACCAATAGGCCCATTCCCAAAGAGACACCGGAATATATGCCCCGGCACTCTATGAGCTATTGCCGTTATGTTAGTAGGATACAGGGGACAGGAGAAAAGAGAGAGAGAAAAAAAGGGGTGAAGAATCTATGCCTAAGAGACTATCTTGAATGCACGTAAGTACGATCAAGAGCCGCTGACATGCGGAGCTTAGAGACATCAAACTGTGTAGTTGGAGCGGGAGAGAGAAGGAGACGGATTAAGGTGGCCTCGGAAGCTTTGGCCGCTAAGAGTGTGCGACTCCTGGAGGAGGAGTTCTTAGTTGCGGAGGATGTCTCTCCCAATATAAGTCAAGACGATTTTTGAACGCGTTTACTGACTCCGCACTAACAATATCGGAAGGAAGTCTATTCCAAATGCTGACTATGAAATACGAAAAGAACTCCTGACTTAAGGTCGTTCTTCGAGCTTTATGCTTGAGTTTTAGACCGTTGTTTCGCAAGCGATCATTGAGGTCTCTTTCAAAGAGCCCCGTTGTAGGTACGTCGTTGAAGCCGTTCAAATACTTGAATGTTTCTATTAGTTGCCCCCTGAGACATCTTTGCTCGAGAGAG
>LQNS02277998.1:11411900-11423693 GCA_001587735.2 Parhyale hawaiensis
CTGCTTAGATCGTTTCCTCCAGAAGCACGTTAGTAACGGAAGCATGCCAAGTGACGACGGGTCTTCACAAATTCTTCGCTGTCACTTTTGACAGCGCGGGTGCTCTAGTAATGGTAATAATAATGATGAAAATTTGATTTCTGATATGGATGCAGTGCTCAACAAGTTGGAGCCAACCACCCTGAGGTACCGTATTCATTCTGAAAGCTAACATGGGAAGTAGATTTAAGCTATTTACATAAGTTTTTTGCAGATAGGTTTGTATACAGTAATATTCTACACGTGCTACAAAAAATAATTTAGAATGAGAGCAGACACATTAGAGTCAAACATACGGTGCGTATGCTCAAGACTTTGACTTCGATCCACTGTTACATGTTTCTACGACTACAATAGTCGGTAAGACATACGACGTAGCAAAAATTCTATGAATACAGCAGCGAAGCGATAAATGAGACAGTTGAGGAGTCTGCCATGGCAACCGAAATTTTGGCGGACTCCACCTTCGATAGCGAGAAGGCCCTCGTCAGCCTCTTCCTTAGATGCAATACGGAAGTCCCGAGGAGTTCTGCAGTGGAACGCTTCTTCTCACTTGGAAAAGACGTTGTTTGGGCCAAGAGGAGTTCCCTATCGGACGAAAGCTTCAGTACGTTCGTGTTTACGAGACTATACGGAAATTTGTTGGAGTTGTAGCCATATTTACTCATCTAATACCCTCGGTAGAAGCAACCTTACGTGCTGAACTGGCGTGCAGCCGCGTGCTATAGGTGCCGAGAACGAATCCAGAGCCTTCTGAGCGATCTTTGTGGCGCCTGATGCGCTGAGTCAGACATATTTGCTTGGTATGCACAGCTCCCGTGGGAACACTTGGCTTGCCCCAAAATGGCAGGGTAGAGAGGGGGCAGGCGTTGGTCTGTGAACTTTCCATCGATGACGCCATAGTTCTCAAAGACCCGTGATCGGCAGCAGCAGTACTTACTCTTCTGGGCTAGTTGGCTTAAACCTGCAGCTCGAAACAGTGCGTGTGGGTTTCCTTCCCACTGAAGGGTGCTGTTGTCTTTATTTTTGCTTTTGAGAGGCGCGTCTGCAGAGGCACGCTCATAGATTACCGTAAATTACGCTCATAACTTGAATTAACGTTACACTTTCAGCTTTCGTCGGCGCTGTCTTTATAGAGCCAATTCAGCTGGCACCGATCGCCCTAAAATTGCTAAAATATACATTAGATCTATGTGAAATTAAACTCGTTCAGAATAAGTAAACCTCCAGGAATATTTCTGTCATGCTGCTTTGTTGCAAAGAATTTTACGCTCCTACTTCTGACGCCTTGTTCAATTCCTCGACTGTTGCCACGAGTCACTTTGCTCATATGAACGCGTTGATCCGGTTTGTGAACGCGTCCCCTTGCATAGGTTTGTACTAAAATTTAATTATGCGTCCCCTTGTCTTCCTCTGTTGAAACATTGCATTATATTTAAGGTCAATTAAACGGACATTTGATTTAATTTGAGGCCATTACTTTCTCAAGTTCTAAGGCACAAACTGAAATGCTTTCAGGTAAACAGTCCGATTCGAAATTTCATTTTTTAAATGGTTAATGTGTTTTTGTTCGCACGAAAATTTATCGATCATCGATATCGGCGACAAATTGATTTAAAAGTCATTGACTATCGGTAATCGCGATAACGATGATCGGTTGTCGCGATACGGTTTTTTCGTTATCGTCCGCATCTAAGACCATCAGATTAAAGTCATAGGTACCTTTGGACTCGACGATAACAAGGGATTCTAATAATGAGGCTAGTGGTAAAGAGAGGCGCCGAAGATTACAAGACAAAGTTATGCTGATACGTTAGTTTGTGCAGCTGCGGCGCCAACGGAAGACGCGAGGCTTGAGCCCCTCCCAAAATGGGACAAACCCTCATTAGCCGTTTCCCCTATCTTGCTACCAAGAAATAAAAAAATACCCGCATCCGTAGGCAACGTCAGCCCTTGCACAACTCCCATACAACAGTAGGGCGAACCTAACTCAGCTAACGCCGTAAGAGCACGAACTGTGCAATGTAAAGACTCGACAATACAGTCGCGGTACTGGTCTTACGCGCATTTAATTTACGAAATTTCCTAACGCGCCACGAGTATTCAGCTCCAGCAAACCACAGTACGCGACCGTAAATTTTGATACGGGCTGGCTAAATCTGTAAACAACTGACTGGCTACCTGACGGGTGTGAGCGAGTTTCAATCGAACGCCGGTGTTCAATGCGACGTGGTCTTAGCTCTACCCCCCCCCCTCCCCCCAGCACTGTGAAATGTGCGCAAAACTCATGCATATACCTTTCAGGGGTGCCTTTTTGGTTGCATTTAGAATAAAACACGACAAAGTGCACAAAAGTGCTTTAAATGTTAGAATTGAAGCAATATCCGGCAGTCAAACAATATATACAACAAATGCCTGAGTACCAGTCAATGTTTGTAAACAAAGGCGGCGTTACCGACCTCATAACCCTGCTATTTTTGAGGTTGTCGTCGGTGTCATCCGGTGAAACCCAGCCTGTGTCGCACTCGAGGCCGGAGTAACACGAGTTACACCGACGACCTGATTGCAACAGGGCTCTGCAGTTTTTGCGCTAAAACATATTCTTCGTCCAAGCGAAGTTTTATTTTCTCATTCATTTACTTCTAAAGAGATGAGACCCAAAGCACAGAGTAATAAACAAAGTTAGCAAAATAGTGGAAGCTCATAATAAATTCGACCGTTAAAACCATTTTACGATAGTCTGCTTAGAAACTCTATACGTTTTCTTTCAGCTTTAAGGAAAACTTTTAAGGGGAAACGTATTTTTTACGGAGAAATGTTCCTACGCGGCCATATGTCTCGTGTTGTCTTGTTCGCCGAGTACCATCAGTATATGTATGGTACCAAAACAAAAACTACACCTAGACTCAGTACTGGGCTTTACGATAGATTATAGTTCAGCATGTAAGCACAGTCTTTAATATGACTTTTTAGAGGGAAAATTCATTTTTGGTGATATAATCTTTAGTCGCAAGCCCATTGCAAATCTAGAGGTGAGTACCTACGTAAGCTTAAAAATCAATATTTTATGTATCCGTGACACCCATCGCCCTTAGTTGTTCAGGATTAATCAAAAGTTAAATTATTGCAATCTCCAGCATATCTGAAAACAGCTGGGTAGCTAAGCTAGTTTATGTTTCAAAAATGTAAAAGATAATGAGTTTTCACATTAACAATATCATAACTACACTATGTACTAGTAAAAGTAAAGATGAAAGTAAGAACGGTACTATATTACACGCGTGCAGACAATGGTACTGACTATATCACTGGCGGTCTGAGGGCTACAGCTGTCCTGAGGAAGATAGGCAAAGGAACTCAATACGCAAGTGTTCAACAGTTGTATTCTTATGTACTGGACCACCATTGTTTGTTGGACCACTGTTGCTGTGTGGTGAACTACGGTACCGTTGTTGTGTGGTGAACCAACGATGTTGTGTGGTGAACTACCACCGTTGTTTTGTGGTGAACTACCATTGTTCAGTGGTGAACCACTGTTGTGGAGCACACCACGAGGTTATATGATGCCACCGTTGTTAAGCGGTAAACCACCATGGTTGTATACAGTACTGCATCATCATAGTTGTGTGGCGCATTACCGTTACTATGCAGAGCCAGTGGCGTAGCTAGGGGGGTGCGTCGGGGGGCGCGCACACACCCCCACAAAAATCTCACGCCCCCCCCCCCCCACTGGAAATCAGGCCTCGATAAAATTGCATATCTTAAAGCTTACGGCATAGCATCTGATTTCTTCCCTGCTTGGCTTTTGAAGTTTGGTCCTATTATAATAGTACAGCATCTCATATTTCAATATATGAAGAGAGAACAAACTACCTCTGCAGCCAACCTCCTCCTCCTCCCCAATGAATTCTAATTTGTTACTTTATCCACCGCAGCCGAGCATAGCACTTAGGCAGTTGCATGTATGTACAATTCTACAAAATGACAATGTGTTTACTTCCAGCAGCTTCACTGCTGCAGTAGCAGAGATCTGACTACAAGTATAGTGATCTCTCGGAGGGATATAACCTGGCTTCAGGTGTCGTGGAGGAGCTAGAAGACACGAGCAGCAAAGAAGGAGCCGTTGACGAGATCTGGGAGGGAGTCAGGGAAGTTGTTGTGAACTGTGAGAAAGATTAGATTAGATAGGCGGCAGTAGACGGACCATCAGGCCCATTCCCGGAGAGACACCAGGAGTCTTACGCTCCGGCTCTCTATGAGCTATTATGTACCATTAGGAATTTAAAAGTAAAGACGATTGGTAAAAATATCATACTAAAACCTTTCGTATTGCCATTATGTCAGCATGATATACATGAGTGACGTAAAAAGAAGATAAAAAGGAAGATCTCAACTTATGAGACGATATGGCGCAGGCACGCAAGCAAGAACTGTATAGGATTGTACAGGTAAACTGCCATTTCTTCCATGAAAAAGTACAGTGCGTGCTATAGTAGAAGCGGTGTTCACACGAGGCAATGTTTGATGTCCAGTGTACAGTTTTTTACTTTACGATCTCCTAATAATGTAAACTGAGATGCCGAGGGATGCGGAGATCCATCAATTTAATTCATTACCTCCACCAAGGAGGTTATGTTTTCGTCGGGTTTGTCATCAAGATAACTGAAAAAACTATGGACTAATTTTGACGAAATTTACAGGGGTTGTTGAGTATGTTAGGAGGAATAGATGATTAAATTTTGGTGAAGATCCGTCCATCCGTTTTTTGTTTGCCTGTTTCATTTTTCTCAATGCCATTAACTCAAAAAGTTATTGACGGATTTTTATTAAATATTAAGGAGCTGTCAGGTATATCACAGAAAGTAAATGACCAAATTTTGGTAATGATCCGTTTGTTCGTTTGTTTGTCACCGTTTTTAATTTTACGCTTGTTAGCACAATAACTCAAAAATAATGAATGGATCTTTATGAAGTTTATAGGGGCTGTTAGTAATGTTGAAAGACATAAATACTTAAATTTTGGTGCAGATCGGCTTGTTCGTTTGTATGTATGACTTATGTTTGTCATAATCTTTGTTAGCAATACAACTCAAAAAGTTACGAACGGATCTCCAAGAAACTTGCATACTGCTATTACTATCAAAAGGCACAACTGATTCGATTTTAGCGTTGATACAAAAGAAATCATGATTTCAGAGCCAATTTGATTTTTTTTCGTTACCGCTGCCTCGCTTGGCAGAGGTATGCGCTCTCCGAGTGCTTTAGTAACTTATAAGTCCCAAATGCTTGAAGCAGAAAATGGATGTCGAATTTCAATAGGTAATACGCACACTCCACAATGTTGTCGAAAACCAAACCTTGAAATTCTACAGTTAACAGTCACATCCCACGAACATGGGGAAAATCCCGACGAGTACAGCCGTATTACTTTGAGAAAAAGTAACATGGAGCAGACAGAGCTCTATAGCAAAGAGGACTGCAAGTTGAAGGTGCAGCAAAAACGAAGTACGTAAGTGACCTCGCATAATGGAAACTAGGTCACAACCAGTGATACCTGGGGCCAATAACCGTTTCATTTCTTTGTTTCTGTTCCTAAGAATCAAGCACATGGCATGGTGCAGTAGTGAGATACATTACGACACAGCAACATTTTCCATATGTAAACACTACTGAAAGGGAAATGAACACTTGCTTCAATGTAAAGCATCAACTAATTTTTTCAAGTTTAACGGCTCAGATAATTTCCCCGTTTATTTGGATAGTATCCGTGGCCGTCACCGCCGTGAACAATGTAGGTAACTATTCTATAGGAATTTGTATTTCAAAGTCAATAAATCAAGACGCGCTATTTCACGAGAGGAAATGCGTAAGACCATGTACAGTATGACAAGAAAACCTGGGATTCCAAACCCACGCCACCTCTCAAGTGAAGGAAAAGGACAAGAAAGTTAAGTCGGAACAAACTAAAGCTTGTTTACAAATACATATAGGAGACAATGAAAGAAGCGCGGTGAGCACGAAAGAAAGATGAACCGAAGGCATGACAAGAGTTAGAGTTACAAATGTAGTCCTCTGGTGGCGCGGTTCCCCATTACACAGGATCGACAAACCTAACTAGCCTAACCCTACGGAGTACGAGCCATTACCAGTCGAAGTGCAGCCACGCAGAAACAAAGTGGGCAGGAAATGAAGACGTCAGGAAGGCCATCGGCTAAGTTTGCTTTGGGCCCCTGAAGATTGTACTCCCCATAACACAGAAAGGGGAATCTCATAACTGCAACCATTCATCTCCTGATGGGCCAAGGGTGCCAGTGGTCAGAGTCTCCATTGAGTTAGTGGCAAAGCTACGTACATGAGTTACCTTGAGAGCATCCCGGCGGCTACGGTGCACCGCACACACCGGATGCGGGCCGTCACTGCTCCGCTGGTCATGATAACGGCCAGCCTAGGACGTTCTTACGTCATCCTCAACCGTACATCACAGACGGAAGCTCAATCTTTGTAATAGAATAGAAAAAAGTATAACTATAACTCCGGATTATTTTGCCGTACATAATGCTAACTAAAAGTTATCAAAGATTCGGCAACGTGCTGACAGCGAGCGGTAAATGACTGCCTTGCAAAGTTTGGGATGAAGAGAAAAACCTTCCAAAGGACTAGCTATTACATACCCTGGAATGAACCCTCCTCCCAAAGGAACTGTATTTACCCCATGCGATGCATAGATTTTTTTTTTAAACATTTCGTAAAGAGTGACTTCGTAAAGTACAACTTCATATAGAGTACCACTTCGTGAAGTATTATTTCGTAAGGTATCACTTCGTATACCGAAGTATCATTCATGAAACATCACTTTGTAAAGTAGCATTCCATAAAGTATCCTTTCATACAGTATCATTTCGCAAAGTATCATATCTTCCAGTATCATTTCGTAAAGTAACACTCCATAAAGTCATGAGTATAACAAATGTACAGGTGCTGGCACAATTAAGGGTAGTGGCATAATGGCTCAAGTTTTTGTATATGCCATCCTGAATTTAGAGATTTAGTCACATGCTCACACACACATAATATACCTATACGGTAGACATCGTTTGCAGGTCAAAATAACCTTTGGACTTAATTTTGTGAAGTTCAGTCTAATAAAATGAAAATGTTAGAAGGCTACTGTAGTTATTCGGGTACGTCTTCTTGGAACTGTACGGTATACTTTTTATTCCCCTTCTTCCATTATTTGCAAAGTTGACAACGGCTAGTCTATGCTTTGCGCCCCGATGAGTATTTGGGGAGGTGGTGGAGGACGCCTTCGGTAAAGCCAAAACAGATTTGGTGATCTTGTTCATATATTCCGATACATCTTTGGGAAGTGCCTCATGTTATGCGACAAAAAAATAGGTCAGTGGTTGTTGCAGCCGCGGAACAATACTGCGCATGTGCAGTCAAACACCTACAAATAACTTGCATTGTAGTAGTAGAAGTAGTAGTAGTACCTAGTTTTACCATGATGCCTATTGAATTGCGTCACTGGTGTGCTATATACTGCCAATACCTTCATCCTAGTTTGATCAGGATGCGCTGCCTCGCTACACAGACTTTTCCTCGTAGGAATACAATAGGTTATAAAACTCTTCATGCAAAGTAACACGGTCTGGTTAAAATAGTTATCCTTAGTTAACTCAGTATAAATATGTAAATGTAAAATATTAATATATTACCAACGATAACAGTAATGCTTGCGCTAAAGCGGCTTTAGCACTCTTATTGCACATAACAGCTCAAGCGAATCTTCCCAATGAAAAATTCTCAGCCAATTATCAAATAGCATTCGAAGTCGCCTCTACAGATATGGGATATATAACTATGTTTTTACTAGAAGGAAATAAAGAACGCTATATAGGTTTTCGAGATTGTCGGAGACTCCACGGATTGGTATATCAACGCGTTGGCCGCCATGTGCACCACATATTCCACACAGACTCATAGGAATACTGTTACCAATTCTTGGAGTGGGAATCAACGTGTTAGGGCGCGGTGGCGCGTTATAGTCCACTTGTTCCGTGTCTGATTAGTGGAAGTACGAGGCCCATACAACAATGCACTTCGCTTAGTCTCAGGTGGTGCTCCTCAAGACTTTAAAATTTCTGCGCTAATGATGGAATAAAGAAATTTTGATGTTTTTTTTGCATTTTTTAGAAACTATTAATCTTGATTTATGAATAGTTCTTCCATATAACTCCATTTACTTCATATTTAAGTTCGAGAACTTACAATAGTTTGATTTAAATTCAGCAACTTCAAAGTATAAATGCAGAAGGTAAGAAGAAAACTAATTAAACAACATTCGACACAAGCAGAGCAATACTCTTGAGTACTCTTTAAGTTAGTTGAATGCGATGCAAAATCAAGTTACGGCACCGGGAGATAAAATGGTCAGAGAGTATTGAGTCACGTCCCTAACATAGCTAATCTTACAATTACCATATAGCATCAAATAAAACTAGAATCCTCGCGGACACCTAGAGCCGGCAGCGTAGCATATCCTACCAAGTGCCGAACAGACACTGCCCGTTGGGAACGGCCACACTGTTCCCCGTTCTCACGCTGCTGCCTATAGACATACTTGTTTTAATTTGGCTTCTACTAACCCGCTAAATAATATGTTTATCTTTGGTACATACTGTACATGGATGGCATCCGTCAAGCCCAGGTGTTCGGTGTGACGGCTACCCTGGATCATACTAAGCGCTGGGACTGAATCAGGAATAGAAATTCACTTCAATTTTAAACACACACAGATATATTACGGTAAGATTTACAACATAACAAAGAACAATGTGTATTTATTTGTTTTATTTGATTTTTTGCACGTCTACTTGTTTGTTTTGTTGTCCAGAAAACAGGAAAACATTACGCCAGGTTGCAGACGATGGCAGAAGTATAAGACAACCGTACATTAAAATGCTTTGTCGCGCTGTCAACGTCGAAATCGAAGCACTGAACATGTCTGAAGCTTCCATTAGCGTTCTCATATACCTACATCCTGCTTCTAAGTGTCTTCCCACTGATAAGTTCGTTTCATCCATCACTTATCCTTCCATTTTCATTTCATTCGTCGACGAAACAGCTTTCCATTGAGCAAAAAATTTTCAATCTCTGTGATATCCGAGCGTATCCCATGATCGAGAATCGCAAAATAACCATGGATCACTGTAGGGATCACTCGCAGAGTGGATACGGTAGTGAAACTATGACTGTGTATAATAATAATCCCATGATTGAATCAAAATTGATATTTTGAGCGATAACTGACAGCCTACAAAAAGCGATTAATTACTCTCCGTGTCAGAGAACGAAAAAAAAAGTTTCGCTGCTCGATCAGCAGGTGTGAAACCGCGAACGCTCATACTCGTAGGATCGATGGACACTTTTGTACCAATTATATCCTTTCTGATGTCCCTGAAAATGAAGTTTAACTTGTCGCAGTTTTCAGTGTAATTCGTAGTACTCTAGATGTGAAATGCCGATTTTTAGGTGAACCTTGTTTTGGCGTCCCTACAAATCAGCCAGAGGGGGTCCCCTAATTTACATATCCATCCATACATTACTATAGAAATGAAAAATCATATCCAATATGGTAAAACTGGAATCAAAGACTTCGAAACCCGTGGGATGGATACAAAAATTACAACCTTATTTGCCCTGTAAGCAATCTATGGTCTTACTACAAAATTTGGCCAATTACCGCCTAATTTGCATAATTATGATATGCAAATGAGCAAGTCATGATAGAATGATAAAATTAGAATCTTTGACCCTCTAAACATGGGGGTAGACATTGATATTCCCTTTGTGCCTCCTCAAATAAACGAGTTAAAGCCTGGAAAAGAAATTTCGGTAATGGCGGATGTAGGCCCTAATTAGCATATTACGCAATTTGCCCAAGGGTGCTAAGGTGGCATCAAGCAGATTTCAAATCAGCACCCCTCAAACATATAAAATCTTCAAAAAAAAAACTTTGTAGGGACGCCAAAACCAGGTTAAGTGCCATAGTACTGCTAGACTAAAGGCACTTTCTTGCTATACCTATGACATCAACTTCACTATAGCGAATCGTATGCTCTTATTCTGAATGATACCTATTTATTTTTTTACACAAAGTTCAGCATCGCCACTCGTCAAGGGATTATTTTGGAGAGATTGTTGTGTTTCTCGAAGGCCGGTAGAAAATGACGGGAATTATGGTTATATAAGTTCAGTTCTACGTTAAGAAGAGACCTATAGTATGCCAAGATGAATGTGGATGGATGAACGTGTATGGGCTCAACATGACGAGAAAGAAGAGGAAGATCAGAGCAAAACATGATCAGTAATAAAATAAAACTGGATGGAAATACAGTGGGCACGCAGGAAAGACGTCCTGAAAGCCTAGCTACGGCTAATTATCCTACAGAGCCCACATAGGGGTGCTGTTCACCATAACAAAGGATGAGGAAGCCTAACTAAATTGACCCCATAACCCGTCTTTTGCCCCAATGGGGGGAATGACGAATGTTTCATAACTTTTCAGCCTTAGATGACCACGCATTCCAAATAATCTAATCAACGATTCTGGTGGAAAAGAAGTGATTAAGACGACTACACAACATATTCGTAGCATCCGAGTTAATAAGATACATATATAGAACTTTCATTTTTATAGAATACTAAGGCCGTCTGAGGTGATTAAACTCGAAGAATAATATTATTATTATCGTATGAAAGTTATAAAGAGAGAAACCAGCTTAGATATTACCAACACAGGCCAACCTAACCTAGAACAACCTAACCTAGAACAACCTAACCTAGAACAACCTAACCTAGAACAACCTAACCTAGAACAACCTAACCTAGAACAACCTAACCTAGAACAACCTAACCTAGAACAACCTAACCTAGAACAACCCAGCCCAGACTAAACCAGCCCAGACTAAACCAGCCCAGACTAAACCAGCCCAGACTAAACCAGCCCAGACTAAACCAGCCCAGACTAAACCAGCCCAGACTAAACCAGCCCAGACTAAACCAGCCCAGACTAACCCAGCCCAGACTAACCCAACCCAGACTAACCCAACCCAGACTAACCCAACCCAGACTAACCCAACCCAGACTAACCCAACCCAGACTAACCCAACCCAGACTAACCCAACCCAGACTAACCCAACTTGGCCTAACCCAACTTGGCCTAACCCAACTTGGCCTAACCCAACTTGGCCTAACCCAACTTGGCCTAACCCAACTTGGCCTAACCCAACTTGGCCTAACCCAACTTGGCCTAACCCAACTTGGCCTAACCCAACTTGGCCTAACCCAACTTAGCTTAACCCAATCCAGCCAAAACCAACCCTTCCCGCCCCCTCCCAGAAAAAAAATGGAGAAGATGTTTTCCATCACACTAGGCGACTGTGGTTATTTATTCCCCTTAGAAAACAATGGGAACTTCAAAGTCAAATATCTCAAAATTACGTATTTGCGATGGAAAGTGCATAGAAGAAAAAGTCTTGGTAAAATTCGCTTTTAGGACCATCACGCATTTTCATTATTTTGAAGTCATATATAGGTAGAAGGACCCATTTTAAGACGTTTTCCACGAATGACGTTTTTGCCCCAAATGCATACTTTCCGAGATATTGGACTTTGAAGTTCCCATTACGATCCTCCATTACGGCCGTGTCGCGCGAACTAGCGGCAGGTGCTTTTCCATCATGGCGGCGTGGC
>LQNS02277998.1:11428829-11443846 GCA_001587735.2 Parhyale hawaiensis
AGAAAGAAGACGACTAGAGACAAATATATTCCAAGTTTCAGGCCTTTATGATCAAAACTCTAGGAATGGCATAACCGAGAATGTCCCGTATATCCGGTATAACACCATCTTACGGTATACCAGTGTCTCCTTGGGATTTTGGGATGCTTTTACTTGGAGCGTCGCTGTTGAAGCGCCCCAGCCCTTAACCCTAATTTCCTCAGACTGTAGTGTTTGTAGTACAGGGTGATGTACCCCTAGTCCGATAGTACGGCCTAAAGAGAGCGAAAACGGACAAATGCGGACAAAATGTCAATTTTAGTACAGGGTGATGTACCCCTAGCGAGATGCACAGCCTCAGTCCCATAGGACTAAAACATCCTTACAGCTACATGGAGTTTCGCGCAATTTGGAGAGTGAATGACGTGCAGCACATAAAACAAAAGAAATATTATATGCATGCATGAAAACAATAAGTGGGGAGACAGGGGAAAGCCAACAATCTTGAGTAGAAACACGAAAAAAGAAAAGAAACAAACTGCGCTTCAATGCCGAGATGGCGCAACGACCCATAACGACAGACTTGATGTCGCTATATGAGGTTCGTACCTGGAGCCCGAATTTACCATTAATAGAGGTTTTTCTCGCCTTTATTAAATGCCTCGCGAAAGCTCCATCTGCCGGTGATTTCTGGATCTTTTGCCCGGGACGGCGGCATCTGATTACAATCTTCTTTTTCTTTGCTTTTCATTAGGCAAGTTTCTAAGGAAACGATAGCCAGTTCTCAATCTACTCTAACCTATATCCTGGAGAATTGTATCCAATTAAGCCTCATCCAACCAAAATTAGTATACATAATTAGATTTATTCTAACCCAAACAAGCATAGCCAATGAAGTTTAATCTAGCCTAAGTACATTTATTTAATTTGCATGTACTTAAATAATTATATCTAATTACACCTAATGTAATCTAAGTAAATACTGCGTATCATTTCAACTTCAAGTATTGCGGTTAACTGGAAATGAGCCCATTTTTCAATAGCCCGATACTTATATTCTTGCAGTATCAACAGCTTTTTTCGTATCGCGCATCAGTCGAAACCTAGTGCTCCTCTTACTTGTTTCTATAACTGCCATTTGTAAGTTGAGATTTTGTCGGTTCTGTCAGAATAGAACCAACTCAGCTAATAGGATTATGCTTCCGCGGCACGGCTTCATCTAGCGCAAAATTTAGCTGCAAAAAAGTTATCAAAAATCTCTGTCACTACTGCAATTTCTACACCATAGCAAGGGACAATGGTCAACTTTTAACTCTCACTCCCAATTATGAGCGGTTTGGTACACAAAGATTGATATTTTGAGAATTAGTGCACGATATTCATGAACTTCATGCTGAGGTTACGGCCACGACTACGCACTCAAACTACTTGAGTTGGCCCTATGCTGCTAGCGGCAACGAAACTTGTTACGTGGGCACCGGGTTCTACGCCTCAAACTCGATGCAAAGTAGCCAAATGAAAGCGCAGTTTCGAAATTCAGGACAAGTTTAATCTCATTGGATTAGATTGTCTTGCTCGAGCGGGGCGCCATGAAAAAAGTCACGAATGCCATCGACTGAGTCAGCCGTCAATAAGGCATTCTATGCCACAAATCAATTCACAGCGACTGTTTCTATGCCCTCGCCAAAGCATTACGCCAGTGCATTAGCAGAGGTACAGCAGAGCCATAATATCACAGTAATGTAATTATCGAACACAATAATCCGACAGGGCCTGAATCCATTGCCTACAGAACGTTTACTTACTTCGTTACGATGCGGCGCATCACCCACGGAGGTATTAGCGCCCACAGAACGTTTCAAACAACGGGAAGCCCTATAATTACACGGGCGAACATTGCCCGGCAAACACGAGACTTTGCGCGGCGGGCAGCCCGTTTTGCCCGCTGCCCGGCAGAAGTTTGCTCATTGCTCGAACTTTGCCTCCTGAACAGTGGGTATAATCAGACGAAGATTCTATTTATTTGCTTTAAGGCCTTTGAAATTGTTACAAAATTATTTCAAACTAGTTGTAGCAGTTATTTCACTCCAAAACTTGTACATTTTGCTCACTGTTCAATCATATTGAAATGAAAAGAATGCAACTTTGCGCTGCCCGACCGACGTGACTGTCACCAATAACCTGGATGTTCGGGACGATCAGCAGCTAACGCGTCATTCCGCTGCAACCTTTAAGGTAGGTAGCGAGAACAACGTGTCAACCGCACATCCTCGCGGCAAGTTGTGCGTGCGGAAGCATAGTGTGCTTCCAGCATTACACGGTGTCTTATCCCGTGCGTAGTTTGAGCCGCCATCATCAGAAAGAAGAAATTTCGCTTCCCAGCTTCTATAACCCTTACCCTTTTAACGCCAATGAGGATCATAAATATTGTTCCGTTTCAAACAGTGCCACTGTTTTTCCTACTCACAGGGAACAGGGCAGTAATATTGAATAATTTTTTTTAGTTACAGCATTTTGTTTCGAATCACTAATTTTTTTGGTAATACTCAACATATAAGGAAAAATGCTTTGTTGAAGTTACTTCTTTTTTGGTTAATTATACGTTGATATACATGGTTATTATGACAAAACTTGGTACATGTAATGAATAGAATGGTAACACTAACTAGATTTTGGTAAATACACACGAATTTAGGAACTTTGTTGAAATAACGAAACCCATTTTTGTAATTTTTACTAAAAATTCATGAATACTACTAAAGTTTTTAACCAAAAAAATTGGTCATTTTAACCAAACATTTAGTTGGCTTATAGTTGACCAAATAGTTTGGTTAAATCAACCAAATTTCAGTGACTATAACCAAACTGTTCTCTGTGTGTATGAGCTATTGCCATTATGTTAGTAGGTTGTAGAGGACTAAGGAAATGAAAGAAAAAAGGAAGACGAAAGAAAAAAGAATAAAAAAAGAACGGGGAGAAGAATCTCAGCCAAAGAGATGATCATGAATGCACGCAAGTATGATCGATAGCCGCTGATATGCGAAGCTTTAAGATATAAATGGAGCGGAAGTGAGACAAAGTCAGCTTAAGATGGCCTGGGAAGCTTTGGCCGTTAAGAGCTTGCGACTCGTGGAAGAGGAGTTTTTAGCTGTGGAAGATGTCTCTCCCAATGTATGTCAAGACACTTTTTAAACGAGTTGACCGATTCCGCACTAACAACGTCGGAAGGGAGTCTATTCCAAATGCTGACTATGAAATAGGGTAAGAACTGTTGACTTAAGGTTGTTCTCCGATCTTTATGCTTGAGTTTTGACCGTTGTATTGCAAGCGATCAATAAGGTCTCTTCCAAAGAGTCCCGTTGTAGGTACGTCGTTGAATCAATTCAAGTACTTGAAAGTTTCCATTAGTTGCCCCCTGAGAGCAACTTTGGTATCCTAAATGCTGTATGAACGTGGTTCAAAAAATTATGCATGCCGGTCGCTGTGACAACACAGCAAAGGAAAAATGTATCCACCAAAAACTAGCTTGTTTTGGTTACAAAAACTAGTTAAAGCAGCTGGAGATATTCTGAGTACATATTTTTATCAGATAAATCACGCAACCAACTAATAATGAATCCCGGTTCACCTGCAATGTGGCGCGCAAATATTCTGTTACAGGCAGGTGCGCACGACAATCCTTTGGTCCCCATATGCAAGCAGTGAGTAGTGCGTGCGTACTCACTCTCTTATCACCTGATAAGCCATACATCTTGCACAGCGCAGCCCTACCACCATAACAGACAGTCATGCACTGAGTGCTTGACGACACCGAGCAAACAGATGCGGACACACAGACACACAACAGAGCAAGTATTGTTCCCGATATAGCAACACTTTCAGTGGGCTGTAAATATTCATTAAAATTCCAACCGTCACGTCAATTGCCTCAACAATTGTCACGAGAAAAGTTTCGAATGCCTCCTCAAAATTAGAGTGAATTGCAACTTGGAAGCTGTCGATATTTTTGCTCTTAAACACAGCAACACATTCGGATCCAGGGCAGTATATAAAAAGGGGATGACCAAGCGACTGTTGCCTGGCCCTGCCTTTAAAATATCTAACCATCAAAGTTCATCAACGGCAGGGACTTTGCACTAAGTTCCGCTAACTCTGCGCTTGTCGCTGTCGACGGAGCAGCCAGGAATAAAATTAATGATACATGACGACAGTCAATACCGCGCGCTGCCATGGCGACCTTGCCAGAGGAGGTATATTGCCGGATATAGCATGGAGTTGCACTTCGATCGGCACACCTCGATGTCACATTCATGTCACGTATCTTTCTCCCAGTATTAATTTTCTTATCTTTCTATTATCGTTATTATTCATTATGCTCCTGGCTTGAAAGCATAATTGATTGGTGCAAAGAGACTGAGTTGAGCTAAGTTCATTAGCTCCAAGTTGTTCCAAGATTTAGAAACGTTGGTTGTACGACATTCGACTTAGTTTAGACGATAAAGTTTATCGGTTACTCTAGAGTCTGCCGCAAACTGAATTTTGCTTCGTAAAATGAAGTGTTCGGCCAAAACACGACCAAAGTGGCGGAACCAGCGCCCCCACCTGAAGATCCAGGCAAGTACATAGAACCTAATGAGCTCGCCTCCACCGTGCTAGGCTATATATAATAGCGCCTTATGACTCGCTAGCTACAGCATAACTTGTGATCTACCGAGAGGAAGAAAGAAGGGATAGGTACTAAGGCATATAGATAGATATGTATTTCAAGTGTATCTTGACAATCTAATGCCACACTTTTACTCAACGTTGCAACATTTGAGCACTTTATTTAGGAATCGTACGTGATATACTAAATATGGGAACCCGCATGCTTGTAGAGTATGTGCTAATAGAATAAAAAGAATAAGATGATTTGACTAGATTGGTAAAGTCTTACAGATTCCCTTCGCTATGGTCTTCGCAGTTGAAACAGAATTTGCATTTCTAAATGATATTGGAGCCCAGTTCCAAAGTCTTCTTGCCTGGTCTATAAAACTCGTCTCTTCCCATCGCCCAACCAAACGTATGTCCTTCGATTTATGCGATCTTGTCTGAACTTGGTCTTCTTTATTTGGTCTTGGGGTGAGAATATATGCAACTGGCTCCAGTCCACTGTGGATAATCCTGAACGCTTCCATTAAAATGGTTTCGCCCGCTAATTGGTTCACCGATGGTAATTTAGTCACTTCCAGCAGCACTTGAATTGACACTCGATTTGTTTTTCTTGTGGATGTAATCAGTCGCAACATATTATTCATAGCGACTTGAAGTCTGTCCATGTGTCCAATCCTGGGGTCGGTCTCATGCATCCGTACCCTGGCAAATACTGGAAGAGCGTAGCGTAATATACTGAGGAATAAACTATGGACGATAGGCATAAGACTCGACTTCGGCATTTTGAGGAGGAGACTCTTCATCATTCCACATCTCGAGTTGAGAGATGAGGTGAGAACATCAATTTGCGTGTTCCACTTTCCTTTTCCAGAGATCTCCACACCAAGGAGTTTATTTGCAGATGAGGCTCTGACTTTGTTGCATCCTATATCGATCTCTTGAGGAGCACCGATGTTGTTGACTAGAAAGGCCGATTTGTCTACATTTGCAACCAATTCATTGACGCAGAGAACGCAAGCACCCGCTCTGATTCCCTTTCCAGAGCGCCCACTACATCGTCATCCCTATCACCAGTCACATGAAGCGTCGTATCATCAGCATAAACAATGCATGCAGCCTCATTAAGCCATTTCTCCAGGTCGGAAACGTATATGACGTACAGCAATGGCGACAAAATAGCCCTCTGAGGGCTTCCGATTGTAAGGGATGACAGAGGGGAAAACAACCACTGCTCTAGTTATTATTGTAGTCATAGCTTTACCGCCATATCTACTCAGCAAGCGATCCCATACAGTATTTAATAGCAAGAATTAAATATTCAACAAGCACTCAAAACTTCTGCAATCGTGTTTTACGCACGATGCAAAACTGCGAACAAGAACAAGTGTCAGCAGTGACCACATTTTACAGCAAATCAATAACCAGGCTAGAGCGTGTACAATTTATAGTTCAAGGCCTATGCCACACCTGGGAGCAGGAGATACCCATCTGGTGCTGCGTATCTGCGCACCAACTATTTTGACCACAACAAGCCGAAGCATTCCGCGGTATTTCTTACTATCGCACCAATTTCATTTTCATTTGCGGCCATTCACAAGTCGGTTTTCATCCTCGTTAAATTAATTTCTCGGTTGGAACTTACATAAAATATATCTTTCCGAGGCACTAACGTGTTCATTTCAGCTCTGATAGGTATACATTCTATATATATATATATATATATACATTGTACAACAATGTAGCCGTCTTTCTTCAATAGTAGTGGATCCGTGCGTGAAAAAATTCACGCAATAATCGATATGTCTGCTTATTGCCTCTAGGACGGTGCGGAATCTCCTCTTCTCTTACTTGCTTCTAAATTTTCTTCATTCATCCTTTGTCATGCTCTCATCCTTAGATCTTCAATATTGACAGGCAGAAGTAACATCTTGAGTAAAACACTCCAACAAACTTGAACAAAACGGCAGTTTATATACAATGTGTTCGCTCCGTAGCAATGATACCGTTGATACAGTCTTTCCACCTCAAATATCTGCTTCATTTGAGGTGCTCAAATTTTGACCTATGAAGAGAAAACTGCTTCGTCAGAGAAAACCAGTAAGCTAGAGGAAATAATTGTCTATTACCCGTGAAAATTCATATTTCGTCAGTTTCGTTGACAATTGCATTAAAGTGGGAAGAATAGCTCATGCAACGAAATCATCTGTGGGAAGGAACTACGAATCAAGAAGCATGAGAGTGCCAATGGAAGCTTCAGATATCTTCAGTACTACGATTTCAACTTCGGCAATGCAAAAAGTATTGAAGAGAATAGAGGACGTCTTGGTTGATTCAAGGTTTCCATCATGATAATAATGACTTCATCAAGACAGGAGATTTATAAGCCCTGATAAATCTTGTTGATGAAGTCATTATTATCATGATGGAAACCTAATTGCAAGAAATGCATTCAGACATAAGGTCGCCCTATACTTTGCCGTAGATTCGATGTATGGAGAAGCTAATAGACGTTTAAATCAGACATAGCCTGCGATGTCTTCATTGTTGGAATTTCAACTGTCCCTGCTTAAGATACGTTTGCCATCTTCTGCAACCCGGTCTATTTTCTGCCTTTCACTTTCAATGGAGCTTGAGAGGACGACCAGAGCCTCCAACCTGGGCTAACGTCCGCCTATCTGTTTTGTTAAAGCGTGACAGAAAATGGATAAACAGATAAAAACAGATCGGTCTTTATTATATTGTAGATTTTCATCCATCCAGGAGAGCTTCATCCGTATACAGGAATGTTTTATTTATAGTGGCCGGAACCCATTACATTTTCAAAGCCCGTCGAAGCGAAAGCAAGTATGTATGTATAAATAACAGTATGGTGTGCATCCGCCAACCATAGACAGTGTCTGCTCGAAGTTGATCTTCCATGCTGTTGGCATTGGAGCTTTTTGCTATTTTGTGAGCTGTGAGGATTCGCAAGGATTCCATTTACGAACTGCATCTAAAATGAGAGTGGGAAACGACGACGCCAAGCTCCGTTGTCTAGAGCCCGCCGGTCGGCTCCGAAATTGAAAGTGCTTGACGGTGGTAGTCGACCGTTTTTCGAAAAAAATGCTAATTTCTATAATACAAACAACTCATTTTCTCATGACGATTTGCTTTCGTGAGAAAAAAAAAGCAGAAGTTGACGTAGCATATTTTTTGCGTGACCAGGAAAGTTAGATAAGCAGGTACAGGTTCACTTAAATGCTCTTCATTTCCCAATATCTTCCAACAAATGTTACTGTAATTCTAATAATTCCGACCCGACCTAACATTCCGCATTTATTCAATGATAATTGTCAGAAAACAACAAGTTCTATGTATTTTATATCTAAAAGTTCCACGACAAGATAACTTTGGCAACTGTAACGTTTGAAATACAATTTAAGTCATACAAACTAATTCTCGCCTTCCCCACACGTTGAACAAGATTTTCATGTTCACCTAGTGTCATTTTTACCTGAGTAACATACCACGCGAGACATGGCAAGGCGAGGGGCTTACCTGCGAATCGTCCTCAGCTTCATACACTGTGGTGAGAAGATTCATGTAAAGTTTACACTCACCACCTTATGTTTATGCAAGGGTTCCGACAGCTAAGGAATGTCCCTAGGAAGGTGGTACCTTACCTTTGATACCTTTGCTGATACTTCGGACGAGGTACAGGTGAATTATTACAAGTAATAAATCATTTAGCAAAAAGCAGGTGGGTGGATTTAGTCACAAAATTCATACCCAAGTAAATCCGCAAAGAGGGTAGAGAACTGAATCAAAATGTAGCTTCACGTCTGAGCGAAACGCTCTGGATGGCGAAATTTATATTACGTAAGCAGGCATAAAATAGAGGGGCCCTCACACCATGCGGTAGGATCAAGTTAGTTACGAATCGGAACGCTAGTGCATCTGTCGGCCTCCGGTATCGTTGCGCTAATCTCTACGTTGTACACTCTTGCAACAGACTAGCGGCGTAGTGACCTCAGTTGCCATGACTATTACCCTCGTTACGGATGAATTTCAACTAACTGTGTCATCTTTGTGTCCACAATTATCACTGTGATTTCCGAAACATAAAAAAAAAATAGAAAATTACCTTCGACTCGTCACTCAACCCTTCTTATGTAAATTTAAGAAACTCATTGCGGGACCACACAACTATTCTTCCGACCTCCCAAACACAACACCAACTGCAAGATAAGTTTATATACGACAACGTATCAACTGCCGTGCAAGCGTTTGTACGGCCTGTGAAGATAAAATTCATGTAAAACTGATTTATAGTACCACAAAAGGAACATAACCCATGTCTTCATAAAAAAACCTTCCCGTGCCTTTAAAGTATCACCCATTCATCTATTGCTTCTTGATTCTACTCTGGCAATTAGGTTAGAAAACTCCCGATCATTAATTGAGCTATATTCCTTCAAACAAGTACGGTAATTGCAACAGGTCGAAGAACGTAGTTACCTACTTCAGTAATAGGCTAACTTCTATAGCATACAGGTTCTCACTACAGGATATACAGTCATATTTCCATGTAACCATGCGAGTCGGACCCCCTGTGTTGTGTGACAGCTTGCTGCACTGGTAAAAAAATTGAAGATTTAAACATATTTGACAGTGACGCTGTTTAAAGTTCGGATCCGAGACGCCTTGCAGTGAGACTGTCGGTGTTACCCCGACCTGCATTCCGGCAACAATCTCAAAAATTGTACGGTTATGAGCTGGCTAACACCGTCCTTGTTTACCAACATTGCCTTTTGTTTGCTAACACTGTGATCGAGTGTTGTGCGGAAAGATGGGAATGTTCCGGCGTTACTAAATATTAGCTGAATTTTAGCATTAAACCCACTTCACAACTTTTTCGTAACTTCTTTTCCTAAACTACAACGAAAATTAGGCGAAGTAAGCAGTCCTAACATAATAAAACTATACGTGTATTTATTGATTCATTATCCCCATCTTGATGAAATAGATAAGTGAAAAAAGCCAGGTTGCAAATTCTGTGATTATGCTGCGTTTTCATAGAAATCGATGAGCAAGTTGCAGTAGATGGCGAAAAGGAATCCTTATCACTTTGTCTAAATGCACTTCTTGCTTGAAACACTTTTTGAAATCGAAACAATATATTTACAGCTTCTGGAGTCTGATTTTATTACTTGTTTCTCTCAGGTCACGACGTATAATTCGGCAATCACGAATAGTTGGTAATGGGGCGAATATGCGCATCCGCAACCTCGGAACATCCGTACCTTTTTGGCATCCGCATCTGCATCCGTGGATGCTAAAATGGTAACATCGGCAATCGCATCCTCAGATGTCGGAACTGTAAAATCCGCAGCAAAGGAGACACAGATGCGCAGGTTTATCACTGTACACTAAGCTCATCCAAAGTACTGAAAACTGCAAATTCTCATTTGGATTGATATGTGTGCAAGCGCTGTCCCCGTCAACAAAGCACCATCTAAGTCCCCCCCCCCCATGTATTGTGCAAACTGCCGTCATGAGAGGGGGTGTGTGTTTGTGGTGGGGTGAATATTCGCATCCGCGGATGGCAAGATGGTAACATCTGCAGTTGCATCCGCATCTGCGGATGTCCAAAAAATTATATCTGACCCATCACTATCACGAAGTGATGATGTTTCACTCACAGGAGACAATTATTTCCTCTAGCTGACTGTCTTTCTTTAGCGGAAGAGTTTTCGCTTTGCAGGCCAAATTTCAGAACGTCTATGAAGCAGATAGCATATATGCTAACTGGAGTTGCATTCAAGTTTACTGCAGAGATTTTACTCAAGATTTTACTTCTGCCTTTCACTATGGAAGATGCACATGTAACAAGGAGACTGGAGGATAGGGAACGTAAACGGAGAACGAGACAAGTGCAGTCTCAAGAACAATTAAGTGCTACCAATGGAGAGAGATGAAGCGTCTGTGCGACACAGTGCCGAGAAAGACTTGAAGCAGAAAGGTAACAGAAGCGAATAAGAGCTGCTCATAAGCGTAAGTAGGAAAATGTGGAAATGGCAAGTCAGAGAAGAGAGGACCTAAAGATGAAAGCACGACAAAGGATCAATGAAGAAAATGAACAGGTAAGTCAGAGAAAAGAGGATGCGGCACCGGCCTATATTGAGCAAACATATATGGATTATTGGGTGAATTTTTTCACGCACGGGTACACCCTTCCTAATATAATAAAATGCTTTGCGTATTTATTTATTTCGTGTCCCAATCTTAATGAAATAGACAGGCGAAAAATAGACAAAGCAGCAGATTTTGTAACTTAGCTGGGTTTTCATAGAGATTGATGATCAGGTTGCCGAAGATGGCGAAACGAAAGTGGGATCCGTATCCCTTTATCTGAATGCTCTTCTTGCTTGAAACAGTTCCTTACATCGTAACAACGAAGATATTTGCAGCTTCTCTTATCGCGACCATGAATCTGATTTTTATATTATCACTTTCTCCGTGCATCGGAACATATATTTGCTCTCAGTTCACGACGTAGAAATTCAGTAACCGATCGACAAAGCACAGACGAAGCAATGATTTTTCACAGGGCAGTGGGCACAAATAATTCTTTCAGCTTGCTGTCTTTCTTTGATGGAAAATTTTCGCCTCTAAAGAAAATGAAACCTAGATGTATTCAAGCCATATCCTTCGGTATCTATGATACGCGGGGAAGAATTCAATTAATTCAGCAATGCTTTGCTACTTGCTAATGTAAAAATTTTTCTGCTCTTCTTCTAAGGAGGGGGACGATTGTGCCTTTATATAGGAACTGACTTTGAGAGCAGTCATTTCTTATGACAATTTTTGTTGGCCTTTATTGCGTATTCTCCAGATGCACATCAGTAACGGAAGTATGTTAAATGAAGACGGGTCTTCAAAAATTTCTCGCTGTCATTTTTTTATAGAGCGGGTACCCCAGTGTTTAAATCAATGCCCTATGCAAATTCTACAGCTCTATTTGGAGGGAGTTAAAATCGCATCGCATTCACCCCCTTTCCTTGAGACAAACGAAGTAAGAAAAACTCTGACATGCAGAGGCTTCAAGAAGCCATACAAAATATAGACAAAACCGGTGATAGATGCGCTTTTCACGATGTTGAATATTATCTTACGATGTAAATACTAAAGCCTTTGTACTGCCTGACAGTGTACGAGGCCAGCAATATATCAGTGAAAAAGTTACCATCCCTTTTCATAGGAGAAGTACTGAGTATAAGGTCCACGGCTGTTCACAGCAAGCACCGAACTGTTAACTACTCTCTATTTAATACCAGTCCTTTCTACAAAGGTCTCCTTTTTCTGCAGGAATACATGCAATAAAACAAAGTACCCTAGCAGCTAAGGAAGAAAGATTCGTTAAAATAAGGTTAGGGTAACCCAAAAGGCACCTCTCAGAAGGGAGGGCAAGGCTAAATTTACGGCGCTTCTGTACGTCACACGCGATGCACCGCAGCGACGCCAACACGTGGATCTCACGTGGGCATGAGCAAGAGCCTGCACAGGGTCGACAGCACGACCGACGCGCCACTGCCATGACCCTGCAAGCCAAGGAGGATGAATGTCTATTATACCTCCGTGTCGTACACAGCGGGCAGCCGAACACAGCAGGGCTACGGCGGCCCGTTGGGACTTCAATCCATAGAGTAGAAGAAGAAAAAAGTGGCAACCGAGGTCGGAAACCAAAACTTTTCTCGAGGTGGAAACCTGGCTTTTTCGCTGATTGGCTGCACCATCGGCTGGGAGCCAGTGATTGGTGGGAAGGAATGGCTGGGAGCCTGTGATTGGTGGGAAGGAAGCAGCCATCGAAAGACAAAAAAAAAATTCTCTGGCCAGTAATGCGAAATGTGTCCGTGTTCCTTCCCGCTATGAAACGTCCTTGTCCCAAACATCACGGGAAGGTACATATATAACGCGAAGCAATAGCTACTCGGAGTTTGTCCTTTCTTTTTATGTTGGGCCTAACAAATTGATTATAAATGTGGGGTTAATTTTTAAAATAACGCATCATTAAAGAATTTAATGATACTAAATTAAAGTGAAACATACAAAACTTTTGTAGTAATGCTGAAACATTTGCGCCTTCAGCTGGAACGCTATCGATATCCGTAAAACATTACGAAGTCCACCTGCTTTGAAATCTAAAAAAAAAATACGTATTAGCGGGGAAGATATTAAAAATAAGAAAGAGGCCACAAAAGATTTCGCGCAAAGGTCTGTACATAGATTGACAGATAGTACTAGATGCCACATCGTAAAAATATTGGGATAACATTTTGCAAGCTTCGGACTTAGTCGTCCGCACAATCGAATAAACAATTTCGAAATATATGTAGCTAACCATGCAGCAACAGCTTAGTGCCTGCTTCCTCAGTGCCTGCTTCAAACTTCAAAACCTCTTTCACCATTAAATTCATGCAAGAAATATCATGCAATATCTACCTGTACAACGGCATAAGATTCTTGGTTGAGAGTAGCAGAGGACTAAAAATTTACCCTACTTCCTCATTGTTCAACGGAATCCTAAATAAATAATAAATAAATATTTACTGAACTTTAGCAAGATAAAAACAACTGAACATCGATAGACTATTGCTCAAAAAAGTTTGAAGTAACACTTCAGTTTCCGTGAGTGGCACAAGTATTAAATCGAAGATATTTTTCCAGAGAGATAAGTCGATTGAGAAAACACTCGATTTTAGCCGGGTTATACGATAGTCCGGTCGAGGTGTTATTCAGGCTAAAAATCCAACAGCGTTGCTGTGTCGTTTGAATAGTAGCCATGTGCGCCGCTTTCATACTTCGAATTAGCTATAAATTTGACGCGTTAACGAAAACTTTACTATACTCAGTCCATTTTAGCAAGGCAGTTTGGGCATTGTCAAATTCCTCTATAGCGTTACCAGTTCTATGCGCATTTCTGAGATTTTGTTCAGCCTATATCTTTTCCCCGCCTTCTACCTACATGAAGAGAAATCTCAGAAATAACCGTTGAATTGGCAACGCTGTAAGGAATTTGACCACGCCCAAACTGCCTTGATAAAATGGACAAAGTATAATGACGCCAGCTGAAGCCAACCGATTGGACTGGCCAATAACGGTTAAAATTATAACATATCTTTTAGGTAGTCATACAGCTGTGTTTAAGAGAGCACAACAAACTAACGAGAAGATAAACTGAGATACTGTCGAAAGCTGTCGGGTGAACCGGCCATTCCACCTCAACTGTCGAACATGTTCTTTGTGCAGTGTGATGTTTCAACCATATTTGGTTTAAATTAGTTTGGGGATAACATACAAATAGTTGTCAAGGTATAAATATGAATTTAAAAATACATACAACAGATACACGCTTCGCCAACTTTTCACTAACTGGTCATATCATGGCGTCGGACTCAGACTTTATAATATGTTATGGAGTCTAAGTCCGAGTAAAATAGACCTATTTTGTTAAAGAGTTGGAGGATTTCGAGGTGCAAGGAGTCGGATTCAGACACCGGCTGGAGGCAGGAGTCGGAATCGGGCCCTCCTGGTTCAAGTAAATACCGTACTTTATCCGGCAATAAAATATCTAAAAGAATCAGCCATCTTGCTATTCAACGCTCTAAGAACTGCGGAGCTAGTTACTGTTTTACATTTCCCAGCTTTACACTGCAATATGAGTTAGGTGTGGTACGAAAACTAGATTCGGTCAAAAACCGATGCAATTTACTACAAGAACCGTGAAAAATGACACATTTAGTCAAAAACCAAACGATGCAATGTACAGGAACCCTGAAAACTGACAAGATTTGTTTTGTAACCCTCGAACAAAATTTATGGAAGCTAAAATATCACACAATATTATTTCTCATCCTCGAACAAAATTTATGAAAGCTGAATAGCAACACAAGTGTATTTGTCTTCATCTTTGAACAATTTTTTTAAAAACTGGCACAATATACAAGCTTATTCCTCATCATGAGTAAAATATTGAAGCAAATACACATTGCACAGGTTTCTCTCTCATCTTTCAACTCGATTAGTAAAGCCGAAGAATTACACAAGATATTCATTACGAACGCTCGTAGCGCAACAAAATTCGTGGATACTGAAAATCACAACGAAAATTGTCCAACAAACACCGTCGTTGTGAGCGAGGCTCCGAAGAGGCTCATGTTTAGCCTTGGGCGACGTGGATAAGCCACGCCGCATACACTCCCCACGCCACTTCCAACTGTCCACTGACCAGCTCGATAGAATCACAGAATTGCCACAGAAACTACATACGTACGGTGCAGCGTCGCTGGCAACGGGCCACTGACTGCTGTGGTGCAAGCCGCCGTTGGCAAGTAAACTTTGCACAG
>LQNS02277998.1:11454184-11474246 GCA_001587735.2 Parhyale hawaiensis
CATACAACAGTAACAGACACAGCTCCCCTACAGCAGCACCTGACCACCACCATACGACAGTAACAGACACAGCTCCCCTACAGCAGCACCTGACCACCATACAACAGTAACAGACACAGCTCCCCTACAGCAGCACCTGACCACCGTACAACAGTAACAGACACAGCTCCCCTACAGCAGCACCTGACCACCGTACAACAGTAACAGACACGGTTCACGACGCGACTGGTCGCCATATCGCCGCTGCGAGGGAGGGAAAGTAAATCCATGGGCGGCGGCTGTGGAGGCCTCCCGCCTGTCCGTCGCTTCCGTGCCGCGGTTATTGCTCAAACTGTAATATGAGTTTTTTCTTGATACGCTGAGCTTTGACATACTTCAGACTTACTGATAATGCTTCATTATTCGAAAAGCTGGTGGCACGATCGTAGAAGAAAAGTACCGTCTCAAGAAATGTTGTTTAGCGTCTTTTGTTGTATAGATAAGCAGTTGGTGTCATTTTTGAAAGATGTGATAAGTTTGTTCCCTTCCTGTATTGAGCTTCTTAAATTTGCGTAAAAAGGCATGATTGACGACTCAATATTTGTTTTCTATCTTCTTTATTTTGTGGTAACCAAGACAGGTATAGATTCAAAGATGCCTTAATTTTAGGATTTGAAAGCAGAATGACAGATGGTCATGGTAGGTGAAGCCATGACGTCGCTACCTACGTACTCTACGAGGTATAAAAGAACATTAGGTGAATAACAAATAACAGGTAAAGAAGCTCAAGGTTTTATTTAATTCTGTAAACAATAGTTTGTTTCACCGAAAAAAAAAGCATATGAAATTCATAAACCTCTTTTTAAAGGAGTACCAATTAACATTTATCTAGTTCGCATACAGAGAGCAACGTAATGTTAAAAGTACAGCACAGTAGCAATTTTTAAGTACTGTAGCAATTGCACGGGTAACTCAACCACCCACAAACGCGCTCCAGCAACGTCGCTTGGCGCCGCAGGAAGTTCAGGGCGGCCGCTTGTGTTGCAGGGAAGCTAGGCCCATGGCTGAACAACGTAACGTAGTTCAGCCATGGCTAGGCCATTTCGGCGAGTGGAGACCTCGGAGTAAATATACTTACTCCGAGGTGGAGACCAGGCGCCGCCTGACCGAGGGATGTTGTGCTGAAGTGTACTGTATCTCAGGAAACTGAATGCAGGATGTATAAATTTTTGTGACTTCGTGCAGGCTATCAAAATCACCTTAATCGTCATCATTGCGCTCTGTATGTAATTAATGTCCGTGTTGAGAGTTGCCAATAAACCGTCAAGGGTTCAGATGTAACACCGGTTTCTCGTAGGACTAAAACCCACAAACTTAGAACATCCCTCCCACGACCTGCCAAGTTCACCTCACTGCGTTGAGTGTGGCATACAAACAAAACACAAATTAATAACCAAGACATACATGACTGGGTACGGATCATTACTCGACCTATTGGTTCGTCTACTGGGCCTATTGGTTCGTCTACTGGGCCTATTGGTTCGTCTACTGGGCCTATTGGTTCGTCTACTGGGCCTATTGGTTCGTCTACTGGGCCTATTGGTTCGTCTACTGGGCCTATTGGTTTGTCTACTGGGCCTATTGGTTTGTCTACTGGGCCTATTGGTTTGTCTACTGGGCCTATTGGTTTGTCTACTGGGCCTATTGGTTCGTCTACTGGGCCTATTGGTTCGTCTACTGGGCCTATTGGTTCGTCTACTGGACCTATTGGTTCGTCTACTGGGCCTATTGGTTCGTCTACTCGAGCCTATTGGTTCGTCTACTCACGCCTATCTAATCTAATCAGTTCGTTTTCTTTGAATGCAGTAAAAGAAAATGTACCTAAGTTGTGAAGGACAGAATCACATAATAAGCTTAAACCAAGTTATCCTAGCCCATATTCCGCGGGCTCTATATAGAATCTTTGAAATGTCTGGGAAGGATATTGGTAGTTATGTAATTCAAAATGATACTGTACAAATGGATGACTTTAGGCCGGCTCACTGGACAGTCTGATGAACGCGTTCTCTCAGCCAATGGTTGGAATATTTCGTTGTAGCTTTGCAAACGCAGCTGCGTAGCTACCAAATACCTAAATATGTATTGAAATTTTATCCGTCAAGTCATTTGCCTAAAGTACATTGTCACTTCAATATCTTTCACGTCTTTCTCTCGTGCATGGGTACCAAATGTCTGTGGACCGAGCCGACCAACATTGAAGACATATATGGCAATTGACGGGACACATTAACGTTCTCTAACTGAATGCATTAAGGACCGTGCACTAAATTTTCGAAATTTTGGCAAAGCGACAACGTAGACAAATTAGGTAGGCGATAAATTCAAGAACTCTGTTGTTTTCCCTCATTTCACTCAGTCGGAACGTCGGCAGCAGAGACATGTCATGTCACGATTCATTGATTTTCCTGTTCCACTCTACGCCCATAATTGCAAATACAATATATCATAAATTATCATATCAAGGTGTCCTCCTTTTTATGTGATCAGTGGCTTTTCAACAGCGAGGTGATAATGTTTCTTCGTGTTCTCCATTCCGCTTGGCCTATTGGATATCCTTTCCTTTGTTTATTTGAACCATGAATCACCCACCGTTCCCAAAAGGATGAACCCTAAAGTTACGAACAACAATGTTACTTATTTGTTCGTATAATACTATTTGAACCATCTACCATAGTGAATATGATGTGCTCGTTTGGTGGATTTGCGCGATCGATCGATCGCGCTGCGCGTTTGGTGGATGTTGTAGGTATTAAGCCGTAATTTTCTGGTAAGTTGGACTATATTCGGGTTTAATGTCGGGCAGGTTAGGGGAGGCAAGGACTGTTTTTTTTCCATTTAAAAATTTGAACGATCCACCAAACGCGCGCAACAAATACACTATAGTCTGACCAGCGTAAGCAGTCTTTTAGGATCGGGGCTGAATTGAACGCAGCAGTGCAAAATCAAATTTATTAACTAATACATTGTGAGTTTTCGAATATCAATATAATTTTGTCGATTGAGCCAAGTTATACCACGCGCTTGAGTGAGATTTGGCAAAGTTGTTTTGGGTTCTTAGCCACGCCCATCGGACTCCTTACGCTGGTTTGACTATAGTTATAGCTGTTTTGCGCGTAGCTATTGGTACGTCATAATTGTCAACGGTGCGACTAACAGATGTGTGTCTGTTTGTGTGACAGAAGGTGGCCAATCATGTCCATTCGTCTCGAGCAGCAGTTCATCACACCGCATTTGCTAGGCTTTATTCTCACTCCTAAATCACCAGCACTTTCTAATGCTGAACACTCTGAGCAATAGGGTCATAGACTGGACTAGAGGTGGACCGAATGTCTGTTTTCATTTCGCGAATATTTTGTTTTGATATTCGCGAATACGAATGTTTATTCAAAGTTTCATTTCTCAAGTAATAAAACTTTTTATTTGGGTTCTACAGTCTGGAATCTGGACTCTGGAATCGGCTAATCAGAATTCGAATCCATTGCCAGAGTTTCGCCATAGAGAATTGAATAGCTAATTAAAATAAATTAAATTTTCTTCGTTTCGAGGATGCGGGACAAGGGCCCACTCTTACATGCATCCCACCAACCTGTTTCCCAAGCCACCGCCCTTTGACAGAGGATTATCTACTTGTAGGTTGACTAGGTTCACTAAATTCGATGTAAGCCATAATTATTGTTGCTGCTAGTGCAAGTATAAATTCCAAATATTTAATAGCTTCAAAAATAACAATTTTTCTGCTCCTTCACAAGTCAGATTACTTAGTTTCTCATCATATACTAGGCCGGCACCACTAAAAAGACGCTCACTCGCAACACTAGTAACTGCTGGCGGACAAGCAAGATAAGACTTTGCTAACTGAGAAAGATTAGGATAGATATTCATGTGCATCTTCCACTATGTCAAAGGATTTTCATCGGTGGATATTCGTAAAATATTCGCATGTCTACATGCGAATATCGGAAACCATGCGAATATTTGCGAATGCGGATATTCGGTCCACCTCTAGACTGGACCACAGAAATGTGCAAGTTGGGATCACCCAATCTACGTTATAGGAGGGGGGTTGATCCGTTGCTGAGGAGGGGTTTCTCAATAATCTGGACTACTGTTATGGGACGTAATTTCTGTGCCTATCTTGCTTTCACTTACTCTTACTGAGCGTCTCTTTTTGGCTTCATCTTTTCCGGCTTCTTCTCCCATGTATATTATGACGTGCTGCACCGTTCATGGCTTATCGTATTGCTTGGCACTCCACATGTCCCTTGTTTTCTTTGTCTTTCACACAGTATTCCGTGTTTCGGGAAGGTACGCTAGGACTATAGTAATAGTGATATAATGCAAGGGTACGCTAGGAATATAACAAAAACTAGCGGGTCCCGTGGAAATTCTACTGTTCTCTATTGTTTTTTTTCCTTTTCTATAGAGCAGCGAACATATTCAACGTTGTGACCCTAAATACTATTTTAATTTAAACCTATAACGAACCTTGTTTGACCTACGTACAACTCTTGAGAACCCTCATCTACATCGATGTCGGGTGGTCAATTACAACTTTTGTCGGTGTTATCAGCATAGAGCCAACTCAATTCAGTTACCACGGCTTTGCAGCCACGGCTTCATCTTGCACGCTACTAAGCTGCCCCGAAACTTCGTCGTAGTTTTAAATTATTACAATTTTTACACAAAGCAACTACTAGTAGTAAACTTTTGATTATCTTGCCAAGTACTGAGTGAGTTTCAATTTCAGAAAATATTATAGATCCGTTTTTCATTGTTTAGAGAAATATGTCATACCGCAGAGCTCATGTAGTTTGTGAAGTGTAGCCTATGATCAAACTGTCGTCACAGTCACGGCAACGCAATCGACTTCAGCAGACAATGCCGGAGAAAGTCGCACGTGAGCATCCGACTTGATGCATCCATCTTCTATAACATGCTCCTCTCATACTGCATTGTGTCGGCTACAACACATCTTGTCTACTCTGACACACTTTGCCTCCCAAACACATAAAAAACGCACGTACCTATATATATATATATCTCGTCTATGAAACAACACATGGGTCGTTGCGCAAGGAAAACTAATACATTACCTTAGAACTAAGACGTAATTAGGCCTAAGCCCTCTGAACGTCTTCCCCTTAGTCCCGTTTTACTTCCTTGCACTTTCATACTAATTTCTAATGATGAGGATTAACTCTATTCTTTTTTATGTGGGAATTTTTGTTTATCCTCTGTGGGAACACACTCCTTCACGGGCTCCGCATTGCTATGGATATACTATACGCACCTTGCTTTTTATTTTGGTAGAAAGTCATTCTTCAGGAGATTGAGGCTCAAACTATTCAGTGTAAGAGTCTTTTATTTTGAATTCTGAAAACTAAACTTCAGTATCCCTGTACTTTCTTGTTACCAATTCTCACTACGCAATTGTACTTTGGAAATGTGCAATATGCTATGTGATTTTTCGAGCTTGTTAATTTATGTTCACCTTTTTATTGATCTATGGAAGGCCCTCAGGGGCATATTGGGGCGGGCCCTATCCCTGCCGCAATATGTTTGGGCATCATGCACCCAAGGGTCCCGAGTGCCTTCTCCGCAGGGGATGTAGCATCTGGCCGCAGTTCCNGTAGGCCACGCGACAAATTATGTGGTATTTAAATACTACACACTCATCTCTGTTGGAACGCCTGAGTTGCGGCTACGGAGGTTAAACAAAGTTTATAACTAACTAACTAATCTATGGAAGTGGTAAACCTATCTGCTGCCAGGCATTCTCATTTTTACCTCGAAATAGTTGTGCATTTGTGTAACAAATTTGGTTGGTTCATTCTTTCATGACTGTTACTCAAGTTTGCACTTGCTTTCAATATCACACAAATATTAATTTTTCTCGCCTCTTTTCTTGTGCTTTCAAGGGCGAACCACATTGATATTCAATGGATATCAATTACTATTCTTGTTTTTAATTTGTATAGCTGCGAAATAATTGTATAGCATAAACTAAAGCACATTCAACCAGTTTCATTTATGAACACGTCTTGTTTAGCAAACCGCATTTCCTGTTGCTCATCTTTTCCAGATTTCTTTTCATGGGCTCCGCCATTAAGGGAATGTTTGTCTGTCCGTCTCACAGCAACACAACTCACAACGTTATCGAAGGATTTCCACGAAACGTGCAGGAACTGTGCCAATTGTCCTTAGAGACATGATTACCTTTTGGTGGCCCTCGGCCAGCCCGTTTACTAGCCGTCCGCTTGTCTGCTCATCTTTTGGCTACGTCACTCAATTGTTTTGGGTGACTGTTCATCAAATTAACGAGAACTGTTAGGAATGCCACGAAGAACAGTTGTTGAACAAATTTTGGCGATTATCCGTTGTGCCTCTTTGTTATTTTGTCTGTCAAATCTTCCTTTCTGCGGACAGTGCGTTGCTTAGTGGGAGTTTACGGCACGGTGAATGCAACTCTAGTTAGACTGTAGAACATAGCTCCAGCCGACTGATTCGACAATAATTTTGTAGGACGACTGAGAAGCTGGAAAAGAAAGCGTAGAAGTATCAGGAACCTGTCGAAATACCAGAGGGCAGGAGCGATGTTTTTCAATAAAATCTCAGACCAACGCCATAAATGCAAACAGACGCACACGTTTCAGCATTTAACAAAACTTTGGACTTTATTACCACAATAATTTATTTTTAATTGGCATGTTTTATCTATATATGACGCTTGTCCAATGTTTCCTATTAGCTAGAGTTTATGTACCTTCCTCTATACATTTTGAAAGGCGTATCTTGTATATCGATAGCAATGTGATTACTGTGGTGCGTTCGAAGAATTTCGTCCTGAAGCAGGCCCTAATTTAAACAGCGCTGAATCTTGGCCCAACAAAAAGAAGCCTAGAGACGTTTACTAAGATGGTTCGAAATTGCTAAAGTCCGTAGACTGAATAAAGAAATCTAAGCTGCAGATGTGCAAAACTTGATCTTTTATAAGGATAATTTAGAATATCTTGAGTTTTATATTATTCATCAGCAAACTTGATCTTGTGCAATAACTGAAGAGCTGGATTGAACAGAGCTAGACGACAGGAATTCACGGAAATTCCAGAGAGTCGACGCCAAGACCAAAACATTGTTCTTCAGTATTTTCTGAGGCATGTGTTGTACAAATGAAGCGCAAAAATTAAAAAGCAAAAAAAAAAAAAAAAATAGGAAATGCGAAGATTACAACGCGCCAAACTACGTTCTGGCTAAGGATACTTGGATTGTTATGCGACTCCAGTAAATCAAATATTTCAAGACTAGTGTTCCCGCGCTGTCATAAAATGACAGCGTATAATTTGTGTTGATCCTTCTTCATTAACCGTGCTTTCCTTCACACAATTACCAACTTTAAAGATCTTCCTAATTACACTAATTACTGAGCATCAACACTCTTATTTTCTGACATGAAAATAGTTACTGTTGCAGTCAGTTCAGCAACACTGAAAACAATAGATTCGATTTTGTATCATAGATACCTTAGTGTGTCATATTTGTCCGACAGTCTTTTGGTTATTGAAAGATGTTTCGTCGACAATTGCATCAAAGTTGGAAGGATAGCTGAAGCTAAGAATTCATCTGTCGGATGAAACTACGAATCAAGATGCATGAGAGGGCCAATGGAAGCTTCAGATACCTTGAATGCTGAGATTTCAACTTCAGCAATGCAAGAAGTGCATTTAGACTTGGGGCCGCCCGATACTTTGCCATAGATTCGATGTATGGAGGAGGTAATAGTCGCACGAATAAGACTAAGCCTGCGATATCTTCATTTTTGAATTTCAACTGTCCCTAATGAAGATACGGGTCCCATCATCTGCAACCCGGCCTATTTTCTACTTATCAGTTTTCGATGGAGCTTGAGAGGTTGACCAGAGCCTCCAACCTGGGCTAATTTCCGCCTATCTGTTTTGTTGAAGCGTGACAGAAAATGGATAAACCGATAAACAAACAGATATCTACACATCGGTCTTTATTATATTGTAGATATAGAGATCGGTTTGGTATGTGTGATATGCATAAAATGAACTTCATGTCTTTCATTCGAAACTGACTGAAAATTTTTTAAAGAGCGAGCGCAAGAAGAAAGCTATGGGTGAACTTCCTTCCTGCGAAAATCAGAGCTTCTTGCAAATTAGAGCTTCTGCTAATACCAAGGAGCTCCTCGGCTAATACCAAGCTCCTTGGCTAGTACTGAAGAAGCGTAACGTGCAGATACACGTATGGACGTACGGATAGAGCCTCAAGTAGAATTATAATATAGATAATATTATTAACATTTTTATTGTTTACTATCCAGCAGAGCTACGTTACAGTTGCATTAATTGCATTAGAACATTTCCAGCAACTCAATGATGAGTTTTAGCTAGCCATAAAATGCTTCATTTTGTTCGCTTGTGTTTTACACCAAATCCTATCAACTATATAGTGTGTGGATTTTCTTGGCTGAATGTAACCATTGTGTTATTAGCCACTTTGCTTCGTTTCACTGTTATACTCTTGCTGACGATGCTTGATTGCGTTCTTCCTCTGCTTTCCTGACTTACTGTTCTCATGCACATTGATGCTGCGCGGCGACACCGTCGTACGTGTATTTTACGCTTCTATCGACGTACTATGCGCCCCTTCTATCTTCCTCTGTGAGATCTTTTACTTCCCTTATGGGCTAATCGGGCGCACTTTATTTCTGTCAAAATATTTATTTGGGCCTGACGAAGCCAGGAGTTCACCTGAGTGTTTTATACCACAGACATTGTTGCATCTCGTCTTGGTTGTTACTAGTAACGTTACTCTTTAAAGTTAGGTAGGTGGTCCATGCTTCCTTTGCTGCTCCGTAAGGCAGGCAACTCCAGGGGCCCGTGTAGGTTACCTCAGCCATTAGCTAGGCCTTCAAGACGTTTCTCTTTCGTGTCCACTTTGCTTCCTTCCCGACTTCATACTCCTACTGGTTCATGCTTTATTCTGTTCTTCCTCTTCTTTCCCGACTTGATGTTCCCATGCGCGTTGATCCTGTGTGGTGGGAACACCTTCGTGCATGGGTTCCCCATTTCTCTTGGCATGCTGTATGTCCCTGCTCTTTCCTTTGTGATATCGTTCTGCTCGGAAACGGAAGCTTAAACTTCCTAACTATAACTAACTGCTCTGTAAGGTGGACCGCTGCTAGTAGTAAGCTACCCGGGCCACGAAATCATCCCGAGTATGAAATCTAAAAGTTTAAATATCTGAACTACCTCTTAGCGGTATTATGAATACTTACTGAATTTTACTTCTTTTCCACAGCAAACCTTTTCTTAACTTATGATGCTTAACCACTCTCACCCCCAGCAAGCAAGGATATTCGCTTAAACATGGTATCAGAAAGCACTATAGAGTTTCCTAAACAATTTCTTACAATATTCATTTTTACTCAACGACGTAGGGCGCACAACCAACGAAAGCGGGAGGGGCCCTCCGCGCGAGTGTTTCTCTCAACTTCTTTTTCTTCTTCGCGTCTCTGAGAGATGCTTTGCTCTTTGGTTTCCTGCCAGTAGTAGCGTACTAGCAAGCTTAGGACTGATAGAACGTACCTTGGTTCGCATAAGACTTGATACTTCCGGTAGAGAAGCAGAGATAAAATCAGTGAGACGTACCTTGCATTAAGTAGATTGTGTCTGAAGTGCTAGAGTGTCTCTCCTTTCTACTGATACTGCTATCTATTTTTGTATCAGCTTAGGATAGAGCGCTTACAGGCTCCACATTTGCAAGACTAATAGCGACGCACATTACCCAGACCACACCGCAGTCTAGTCTTGAAGGCCCGAGTAAATATAGGTTCACACGACAATCTTTTGGTCTCCCAAGCTTAGTGTTCATCGTCCGCATGCTTTGCTTTATCCGCTTAGGCAACAAAGAAGTGCGCAGCTTTTTAAATTAGCGTTCATTTCAAATTTAAAGAGCTAATCGAAACTATTTAAGCTACATTTTCTAAGCCAGCTATCGGGGCAGCTGGCATATCAATGAGTATTTTGGCCGACAAGCACTTAATGCATTTGGAAGGACACAACAAAGCATTGAGACGGTAATTAGTGCGCTTATAAACCAAAAGGTTGTCGTGTGAACCCATCTTTAGTCCACGTGAGAGCTCCGTTGGCCCTGTGACGTCAGAGTGACGTAAAGTTGCTTGGCGAACGTTACTGAGGGTACCTGTCGGGTTAGCCAAAAAGTCAGTAGTTTTTTGTCAGTTTCAACTGTCTGGTTTTTAATCATTGTTCCTATATTCTTTTTCTTAAGAATCTGTATTCGGTACAGGAACTATGTTTAAACCAATGTGGAATAAACACCAAGAACAGAACTTTTAACATTGTTATTTGCATTTGGGACTCTTGACCAGGCAGCGCACTATCGACGTCTTATATATATTTTTTGTAATACAGAAAAGAAAATCACAGAAACTTGTAGAAAGATATGTGATGCGTATCAAGAGAATGCTGGTTGAGAGTGCGGCGTGCCAGAAATGGTTAACTCGATTTAGATGCGAGAATATTTCTGTAAGAGATACCTCAACCTTGCCAGCGAAAAGAAACTGATATCGGCCAACTCAAAGTTGTAGTCGAATAAAACTGCAGTCCTGCGACCAGACCCTTCGCGAGATATTCTCATCATATCCTAAACAAGCGTAGAAAATGAATTTCTACCTAAGCACCAAACAGACTTTTTGGCCAACCCAATATATACAGCAGCCTTACTTGTATCACATCCCTTTTGGCGTCTCTTTTCCACCAGCATTGCGAAGACAAACTACTACATCGAGTTCAATCTGGTTCATGCGAGCATATACCAATCATCATTATACTTGGTTGAGTCTGCAGTCTGCTTACTGCGTTATTCGAGGGAAGTGTTACAAAATATATTACTACTTCAAATGCTTCAACTAGACTACCCGAGTCATCACTGTTTATATTATAGTTGTTTACTTACAACCGTAGTTTTGTGGAGAGTGCTACAAAATATAACCTCCTATACCAATTATACTACCACCAAACATAACAAAAATTTCAAATATACTACCTGAACCGATCATCACTAGTTATGTCTGCTTGCAAAGATATAGATTTCTGCAAAATGTCCCCAAAATACACTGCCTGCTTTTAAAATGACTCGTATCACGAGTGATCAGAGAGGAAGGCTGTCGTGCTCAGTAAGCGGCTCCTGCTCCATGCGATAAGATCAGCTGTCTGAGCCGCTCAGCAGCCAGTCTCCTTCCGTTCGTCCTCGCCGGTTCCTTCTTACTTGCTTCTTCGCCACGCATGAATTACCCGCACTACTTGACGTACTGAAGGTCTCTTTCTTTCTTTTTCTCTTTGGATAGCTGAGCACACTGTTTGCAGGGAGAGTTGAACTACAGTGGGCGCATCAAAACCACTGTAATAATTAACTAATAATGACCTTTGTCTCTGCCGTATAAAGAGGATTACTTCGTTTTCACCAGTTAATTTTGTCTTGTCCCATTTTTCCCAATTCTATTAAGTGGACCATATTAATATACGAGTTAGCATAGAAGTAGTGTACCGTACTTTAAATGCTAGCTACTGGAATTACAGCTCCCAGGCTTTTTATAATTTCAGAAAACCATCTGTACAATATGAGCCCAGGCGAACAAAGGAACCCCACTCTACGGTATGTATATGTGTATTTTTCTGCCAATTTTCTGTTTCTTGGAAAAATTGCGGTTTCTGAAGACGTCATAATAACCAGTCTATCCGTAGCTTGAGCTGCGCATTGGGACACGTTCAATGCTGACTGTAAAAATTAGAAGAATGTTGTTCATTTTCGTTGTGATCTTTTTTTATTTTTTGCTGCTTGGCAAGAAGGTAAGCAATGCTTCGGTCTAGTGGAACTTTCAGCGCTCTCCTCTTTCCGTGTGTGTCTGCGCTATTTGTATATATGATTTATTATTATCGAGAGGCTTTCACAACCCAAACTTTGGATCGGTTGAGCGCTGTTTTGCTTTACGCTTTAGCGCCGGGTCGCATCCCGCCACCTAAGGCTCAGAGCAGTTGGCGAATGATGTGCGTTTTTCCAACTAGAGCGCCTTTCTGGAGGGTTCGTGGATGGAGATGGCCGCACTTTAGCTCTCGCAGGACAGTCTTGAGATTCTTGGACATTGCCCCTAGAGCTCCGATGACCATTGGAACGACGTCGACCTCCATCTGCCACAGTCTCTGGAGTTCGATGGCAAGGTCTCGGTACTTTTCCTTCTTCTCCGTTTTCTGTCGATGATTCTGGAGTCGAAGGGGATTGAGACGTCGATCAGTTTGGCCGACTTCTCCTGTTTATCTTTTACGACGATATCCGATCGGTTGGCGTAAAGTACTCGATCAGTTTCCATCCGCTTGTCCCTGTAGATTTGCACGGCTTCGTGTTATATTATAGAGATTAGTTGCGACCACAAATGTGAACATTGAAGCGGTGTCGATGCAAATTGCGGACCGTAACGTTTGCCAGCCTTATTCACTTGTAGTAATAACAATATCAATACTTAGCTCTGAGATATCCACCAAATGTTAATCATCTGTTACTGTTAACATGCGTAACAATCCCTGTAAATTTTTGACTTTCTTGGTGACAGACAAACAATCAGACAAACATAGCCTCCTTGGTGAAGGTAATTAGGTACCGTACCAACTGGTCTATTATGAAGCGGAGTGCCCAGCAAGATTGCTGCAGAGCGGAGTTTGATTGCACTTCATCAAAGTGTCAGACAAACCAGCTGTAAGCGGCTACGTTGAATGTGGTGATACCTCGCTGCTACTTCTCTCGCTGGTCACGGGTTGCAGCATCGCCTCTGCACGAGATGGGTGGCGTGTATACTGTATACGCCTCCTGGACTTGGTCCGAAGAGTCATCAAGGCATCAAAATAAGGCAGTAAAGCTTGGTTGCACTCTTCCAACCAAGCTTGGTTGCACTCTTCCAACCAAGCATGGTTGCACGCTTCCAACCAAGTTTGGCTGCACTCTTCCAACCAAGCTTGGTTGCACTCTTCCAACCAAGCTTGGTTGTACTCTTCCAACCAAGTTTGGTTGCACTCTTCCAACCAAGTTTGGTTGCACTCTTCCAACCAAGTTTGGTTGCACTCTTCCAACCAAGTTTGGTTGCACTCTTCCAACCAAGCTTGGTTGCACTCTTCCAACCAAGCTTGGTTGCGCTCTTCCAACCAAGCTTGGTTGCGCTCTTCCAACCAAGTTTGGCTGCACTCTTCCAACCAAGTTGGGCTGCACTCTTCCAACCAAGCTTGGTTGCACTCTTCCAACCAAGCTTGGTTGCACTCTTCCAACCAAGCTTGGTTGCACTCTTCCAACCAAGTTTGGCTGCACTCTTCCAACCAAGCTTGGTTGCACTCTTCCAACCAAGCTTGGTTGCACTCTTCCAACCAAGTTTGGCTGCACTCTTCCAACCAAGTTTGGCTGCACTCTTCCAACCAAGCTTGGTTGCAATCTTCCAACCAAGTTGGACTGCACTCTTCCAACCAAGCTTGGTTGCACTTTTCCAACCAAGTTCGGTTGCATTCTTCCAGCAGCATTTGGTTACGCACGTCTAGTGAAGCTGAACACACATTGCAATAAGACAACAAACATTGCGACTGCCCAATTAGCGTCTCCTGTCGCCACCATCCCTCATCACAGAATACACCTGCAGTCCTTTCTCACGGCACTGCGGTTCCAATTGCAGACTGCCGCTGATGAGCGTAACACCTGCAAGGTAATAATTTTTTCTTCATGTATGGCGCTGTGCACTGAGGTACCAAACACGTAACATACTGGTTGTTACCGCACGTGTAGTTCATAGCTGCTTGTATAGAATCAATAAGTGAGGTGAAGGAAAAGTATGCCTAAATATCCCTGTTGTAATACCTGTTTTTTTTTTCTTTCTCCCCTGAACCGTGTTGTGGCAGTTAGTGACGCTTTGAATATAACCAAGGTAATCGTTTCATGTATGCCGTTATCGAAGTGTTGCTCTTCATACGGTGTTCTACCAATGAGAGAAGCAACTTAATTCATACAAGTATGGGTGAAATTACCATTGAACTGGCTCCTGTGAAAAATTGCATATAAAATTGAATGTGATAGTTCTGACCACTGGAAATCTTTACTCACTGTTGAACCAAACGGACTACTAACGACAGCTACTCATAAGTTACGCTCTTAAGATAAAGCTGAGTAGGTAGTAGGTACGCAAGGGCGACGTCACTTCATGTCAACTTAACACTATCCGTACCATTTTTTTTTCAGCCACTTGAGCGCCAAAGCGAGACAAATTTGTACCGCCCACTAAAAATACTCATAACTTCATCAATACCAGAGCTTTTTTTCAGAGTCTCAAGTAATTTTTTCAGTTATTATTTCGCCTATTTATAAAAAATCTCAAAGAGTAGTTTTATTGTTAATTGAATATAATTATAAGAATATTTCACCGAAACGTAGAGGGTGAATGCTCCAGCTGCACATCTGCTGCAGTTGTCAGACTTTCACGGTAACTGCAGAAGATATAGGCAACTGCACAGCGGCACTGCACTGATAGTTGTTGCAGAAAACAAAAACTGTGCTAGTACAGTGGGCGGCTAACAATGCAGAGCTGCGGCTGTGATGCTGCCTGACGTCGATCCAGGAGCGCGCGTTCACGGAAATTTTACCACCGAATTTTCAAAAATATTTATATTTATCACTATTGTTAGCTATAATGTGCGGGTATCTTGGAATATTATTGATGCTAATAAGAAATTAGGAAAGTTCACGGAAGTTTGGGCACTGAAAACCACTGAGTGCAGAACAGTGAACGAAAAATGGTAGGACAGTACAATTTTGTCTCTCCTTGGAGCAGGTAGGGTTAATTAAGGGAGAGTGAGCGGTAGCTCAGGAGATTCGCAATTTAATATTCTCCTGCATGCGGCTATCACAAAAGCTGCAGTTACGTGCTACTATTCAATTTTTCCTAGTACTGTATAAAAGTAATTAATATAGACTGTAGGTATGCAAATTGACGTCCTATAATTATTATTTTGTACGCACGCGCTTGTCAAAAAAAAAGTGTTGTGGAGTCCCCCTTTTTGTTAGAGTTACTTGCATTCGTCTATTATCTTCACGACTACATACATATTTCTGTGTAGCGAGAATCCTTTGTCGCGTCAGGGGGCATAGTAACGGCTATATTATGTTCTTAAATTTGGTCTACGCATGTCAGGTTTCTGGAGAGTCGTGCCCCAGGCTGCCGAAGTTCAATGTTGCTTCTAAAGACTTTGCATATTTTGCTATAAACATTAGTTGAGTTTTATTTTATGAACTGTTTCTAGTTTAACGACTTGCTTTTACCACGAGGCTTGCACCTCTCCCCATGCATGGTTTTTCCACATTTCTCGAGAAGATTAGCTTAAGTAAATTCCATATTCACTCTTGAAACACCATCGCATTCGTTAGGGAAGCTCAAATTTACACACGTTACAATACAATAATTCCTCACACCCCAAGTCATGTTCTGTGCATGCAGGTTACCGCTCATATAATATATCTTTTTTGTCAAGTTTCCCTAGATAAACTCTGGGGTTTTGTTTCTCTACGCAAGTGCAGCAACACCTGGTTGCCAGGCTATCGATCTCTCCATGGTTTGGATCATGGAAGTTCACTTTCAAAAATGGAAAAACGAAACTCTTTTTATTCGTCACAAAGGAACACTTGCGGGTATTCTGATTCTGAAAAGGAGGACAAAATAGGGGAAACTTTCAGTAGTTTGTAAGAATTCATTAATCCAAGCCTTGCAGTATTTGCACACAGCAGTATTTTCGTACAATTAATGAGTGGGAAAAGTATCAGTGCATGGTTTCAGAGGGATCATGTAAATTGTTAATGTTTGAGGTGAAGTGAAGTACTCGTGCACGATTTCAGCATGATTGTTAAGTATATAAATGCAACGGAATCTTTTGACACTAGTATTTACCATAGCAAGCGGAACCCATGGGTCACTTTATCATTGTAGGGCGCCTTTCTATCTATGGTCACTTTATTCCCTCAGTTTCGTACATCTACTGGCACTGGCTGTTCGGTTCGTTCTCTTTTTCTTCTTGTACATCCATACCCGGTGATATTTCGTTAATGGGATTTCTTTTTTCTCTTTACTTGTCTCGCGTTTCTTGCTTTGCTCCCGATGGTAGCGATCGACGGGTCTACACTGCTGTATATTCTTTGCATCTAATAATATTCAACTTCTGAAGCACTTTGAAGCTTTCATTAACGCATTCCCATTTCTACCATTCACTTTTAAGGTGCATGAAATTGATTGCAGCCTAAGCTTAGCTTCGCTTTGCTGTAGCTTTACTGCTTAAACAGTGAATAGTTCACTTGCAATTGTTACAACGAAATTACCACAGCATTCTACAGAGTGCGTTTCTTTCTTTCCTTTCGCTTGGTGACTTGCTACGAAGAAAATACTTAACCTTACTATCTATTTTTTTTAAGTGTATACATTTATCGAGACGTATATCTAGGATTTTGAAGTAGTAAGTTATCTATATTATACTCGTAATTTTACTTGCCCCTCCATTAGTTACTTAGTACGACCGTGACACTTTCAGTATTAGATAAGGGAAAATTATGGTATCTTGGATAGCAAGAAAGAATAGGAGCCAAATTTGCGCTTTTCAGCTGCTTCCGCTAGCAGGTTATAGAAGATTTGCTCTCTGACTTTGAATATTCTTCCGTTCTTCTTGCGCACGATACGGGTCTGCGATATCATCGAAAAAGAACGTTTTTATTCTGTGAAATTTCAACAGGTTCCAGATAGACAACTGAATTTTGATAATAAAATTTTTTGCTTGTTGAATATCAGGTGAAGCTTGTTAAAATTGAACGCTTGCAAGACGTGACTCGTTTTAATTTGTAACTAGCATATTTTTAAATGGTCCCTTGCATGAAACGCGTACAAGGTAGGTTGGATGTATGTTTGTTACCCACTTATTTTTCATTTTCTCTGATATTCTAATGTAGTACTTGATAAAGCGCCCTACTGCTAGTTCTCGTTTAGTTTAAACGTCTGAAGTAAAAAATAAGAAGGCTGGCTAATCTTTTCATCTGAGGTACGCTTATATCGGAACGCATCCCCTACCATATGAGGTAATCTTTTCATCTGAGGTACCGTACGCTTATATCGGTACGCATCCCCTACCATATGAGGTTCACTTGCATTCCATTTTGAGCAGAAACTAAATGTTTAAGTTGCTTACTGGGAGAGTACGATATGTTGAAGGTTAGATTTTTGTTCTTGCTCGTTGAAAAAGATAGTTTTTTTGAAAATTGGACGTTTTTTGCTTGCTTATTGAAAAATTGATTAATTTACGCGGAAGTTGAACGTTAATGTGTTTCTTGACAAGTAACCTATTTTGAAATTGGTTGTTTGTCTGTACGGTCTTTCAGAAGTAGGCTCGATGTGCTTCTGTTAAAACAAATCTATCTGATTCAAAAGTTGGTCACGCTTGTATGCTTGTGAAAACAACTAATCTACGATGAGAGAAATCCAGAACAGTCTGTTAGTTTACCAAGAAAGTGGGTGAGAGAAAGAGAGAAAAAACTGGTATTATGTGCTCCCTTCACCATTCACACCAGAACCTCAACAACCCCGAATAATTTTTTATTCTATCTTATGACTTCTTTTGTCAAACTTCTCTTACGGTCATATAATTACATCTCTCTTTACTTTATACAATCGTATTTACCTCCGCCAAGGAGGCTATGTTTTCGTCTGATTTGTCTGTCTGACTGTATGTCTGTCTCACCAAGATCACTCAAAAAATTATGGACGGATTTTGACGAAATTTACAGGAATTGTTATATATGTTAGGAGGAACAGATGATTAACTTTTGGTGAATATCCGTCCATCCGTTTGTTTGTTGGTCGGCATCATTTTTCTTAATGCCATAACTCAAAAAGTTATGGACGGATTTTTATGAAATTTACACAAGTTGTTAGGTATATTACGAAGAGTAAATGACCAAATTATTGTGAAGATCTGTTCGTTCGTTAGTCACAATTTCTAATTCTATGCTTGTTAGCACAATAACTCAAAAAATTATGAATGGATTTTTATGAAATTTATAGGAGTTGTTATTGATGTTAAATGACATGAATGATTAAATTTTGGTGCAGATCGGTTTGTTCGTTTGTATGTTTGACCCATGTTTGTCATAATGTTTACTAGCAGCATAACTCAAAAAGTTATGAACGGATCTTCACGAGTATTACTTAAACTGTTGATACCATCAGAGGGCACAAATGATTAGATTTTGGAGTTGATACAAAGAAAATTATGGTTTTAACGCCAAATTTAGTTTTTCATTACCGTTGCCTAGCTTGGCGGAGGTATGCGCTCTCAGAGTGCTCTAGTTCATATGGAATCATATAGACACTGCCTGACTTATTTTTTGAAGGCCTATGATTGAAAATTTATTAGGCATAATAAGGCGAGATAAGAGGTAAAAAAAGCCATTATACTAAGATTAAGTAATACACAAACTAGTCAAAGTCTGAAAAGAGAAAATTTGAAAGATATTCAGTACAGTAGTTTTAATTTCACTTGGTCTACCACTTTTTAAATTGAATCACAGCCTTCAATCTGCCTGGTATTGGTTCTAGAAGGTTTTAAATCCCGTTTAGCTCAGCTTGTGGCTTATTATTTTAACAAGCTTTCTCTCAAAGTCTTCTATGTTGAAAGCAGTACAATGAGGTACGTAGGTCCCTCTCAAGTTCATCCCAGATAATCTCGATGGGATTCAAATCTGGAAATTGTAGAGGGTAGGTAATTCGTGTGTTTAATTGACCCCTTCATGTTTTAAAAACCAATCTAAAATACCGGTATCTTCTTGGTCCTATGAATGTGACCAGTCTCGTCCTAAGGCACACTGCTTCCACTAAGAAAATAAGAGTCCATAAAAGGGTAAGGGTGAAGGTGGTTACTATGAGGTCGCAAATACACCTGTAATATTTTTTATGTTGTCACAGAAACGAGTCACGTAGTTCAGTCTATCCCAGCACAAACAGCAATGAAGCATTACACTGCCTCCAGAGGTCTGAAAGGAGGGGACAGTGCATGCTGGAGATAGGAATTCACAGCATTTTCTCTATACCCTTCTGTTTCCATAGCCCTGAAAGAGGGTGAACATTAATCATCTTCCGACCACGTTACAGTCTTTCAGTCCTTGACTGTCCAGGTTTGATGGAGAACAACATGCACTTTTGTACGGCTTATTGGGAGCAAGAGTGGCCTCTTGGTGGCTTTTTAACAGGGCTGTTTAATATTTTTTTGGCTCATGGCACACAGTTTTTGCAGAAATTCTGCTAGAAATATATGATAAAACTCGTTCGATATCTGTTGTGTCGATAAACGTCTATTTTTCTTCACTGATCTTTCTAGGAATGCCGGTAAGTCTTGCATCTCTTAGGTACCTCGAGATGGTCTAGGTTCTCTATGTTAATTCGGACAAGCTATTATTTTCTGAATCGTTACACTGCCTGAACCACTCTTTGTAGAAATATCCTGCGTAGATTTACCACCTTAGAGAAACCCAATAATGTGTCCTTTATTGAAAGATGCTATCTGGTCCTCAGGTTTTTACATTTTAATCTTTAAGAAAAATTTAGGGAATAAATTTAACTTTCAGGAAGTTGTTGGCACTGTATAAGCACTTTTTAATGTTATCACTTGTTTTAGATTCAAACAAGAATGATTTTTAAGGAAATACATTTAACGTTTGGAAACTATCGATGAGCGATTTTTTGGCTCAGAATGAAATGGGCAGGGCAGTTACTTTCTCAATTAATTCTATACAGCTCAACTCAACGTTCACTGCCAAAATCCGAGGCATGAAAGATTTAAACTATCACGAAAGACTGGCTCAACTTCAAATGTACTCAATTCAAAGGAGATTCGAGCGCTTTACGATCATATATATTTGGAAAATT
>LQNS02277998.1:11481890-11498608 GCA_001587735.2 Parhyale hawaiensis
ACTGAAACGCTGTAAATGAAACGAAAATAATTCCGTGATTTTACGAGGAAAATGATAGCAGCAGAAACGGAAGGAAAGTTCTGTGATTTTACGGATTTTTTTTTCTGCATTGTAGGAGAGCTGCCTACTTAACACAGTCTTATAGTAATGGGACATTTACCTTCGCTACGATATTAAATTTTCTTCCAATTTCTCACCCTTGTGCACCAATTTTAAACTATTCAACAGCGTGATGTTTGGTGGTCTTGCAATTTCAGCTCAATCAATGAGGACACTTACGTCCCTGGTGAAAAATTTTAGGCGATTATCAGATATCAGCCACCGTCCCAATAGATATCGGATAAATCCCTATAATTTTCTGATAAGGGTACGTCATTGGATGTAATTTTGACGTTAGTGTGAAATTCTTCTCTTGTGTTTAATTATAGGTTTTTCGCCCTCGAGGGTATATTCTGCCGGGCCCTATCCCTGTTAGAATATATTTCGGCATCACAAACCGAAGGGATGGCCAGAGTGCTTTCTCCGCAGGGGATGTTGCAGTTGGCCGCAGTTCCTGCTGGGGAGGTTAGTTTGTAGAGTTAGGTAGGTTCTCTACCCGGCTATACTTCCCCCGTCTGCTCTGTGAGGTGGGGCGCCGAATGGTGGTGAACGACCCACCCCATGGAATTCATAACTGCTCCCGTGCGGAGGTCACGGATGGGACTCCACCCGAGTGTTACTTTTTTCTTTCTTCTTTTCCTCTGCAAGTATTTCTTCTCCTGGAGATACTTTGCGCCTGATTTCCCTGCCTGTATAGCGCACTGAGATTGCTGAGACATTCTGGCTGGACTGCCGAAATAAAACCTTCATATTCTGATGTGACATAAAAAAACAGAGGCTCACTGCTATAGGATCAGGTCGTATGATGTGGGTTCGGTAGTAAAACCATGTACTGTGTATAATAATATATGTATATATAGATTATTTTTTTTGAGGGGGGGCGGCAAAGGGGAAAGCAGCCTACGTAGTATGCCGTACAACCAATCCTTGATGTTGCAGCTGTTGTGCCTGTGATGAAAGTTTGCCTCGGTTAATGCTGCTATAGATATTGACTGTCTTAGTTTATACAGGTACTCAACTTTTATGGTCAAATATAACTTGATTAATTTTTCGTACCTACACCTTGTGTTTTTTCTAAATTTACTCTATACCTTCATTTGATACGAGAATTTTTGAAAAAGGTAGAATTGTTCTGCTTAGTTTCTTATATTTCGTTACCACTTGATGAGGTGGTGCGCCGCGCCCATAGGTCACGTTCGCCTTACTTAGACTCTCGGGAAGTCTGTCTCTCAGCAGCCATGTCACTTTTTCATCTTGCATACTGTGATATACTTATTTACATTCTTCCTCTTTGTTCGGTTGGTTGCTCTCACGCGCGGGTTAATTCAACATTGCTCCTGACATGGCGCATGTCCCTCTTATGTTTCCCGTCTATCACAACGATCTCAGTGCATAAGGAAGCTTGAACTATAACAGTTGCTCTCAGTCAAGAACGAAGTTAATTCAATTACCGGAAGAGCTCCTGTTTACCTCGCTAGACACAGTCGCGGATCTCGTGTCCGGATGGCTCCCTCTGCAATGTTTATATCAGGACAGAGGCTTTGTTTGCTTCGAATCTCATTACTAATTCAAAGGCCCTCGCTCCACAGACAAAGGTGGCGGTATGGCCGGACTGGTGAAGGGGATTAAGGCGCTTCTTGGTGACGTTGAAATGGCTCCATACTCCATCGTGGCTGAGAGAGAGGTAAGGAATTGATGTTTAGTATATAGATAGCAGGATCCAAAAGTAATTCTTTATTCTATAGCTGACGTGGGTGAAGTAGAGTTTCATGCATTATATACAGGGTGTCCAGGAAAGATTTACCCATTTTTAAAATAGCCACAAAATATTAAATAATTGATAGAAATAACTTTTGATTGTATATTGCGCTTTTCAGAACTCTTTTGAATAATTGTTTTTTGTTTCGCTAATTTGTCGACAATACTTCTACCTAAATGGCGTCTCAAGCAAAACGAGAAAAATTGTTGCCCTACAAACAGCTCGTATCGCCAACAAGGACATCATAAAACAGCTCCATGTGTCGCGTAAGACTGTATTTAATGTCTGGAAACGTTATAATGATACTAATAGAACCTCTAGCAAGACAATTCCAGGCCGCCCACGAACTGTTCGAACCAAAAAAGTGGTGAAAGCCATTCAGAAACGAGTGAAGCGGAATCCTCGAAGGAGCATGAGAAAAACTGCTAAAGAGGTCGGGATTTCAAAATCTTCTATGCATATGGTGTTTAAAGATTATTTGAGGTTTAAGGCATACGTACAAAAAGCAATTCAAGCAGCTACTTTCAGAGGCATCGAAGTAAAAACGACTTGATAGGGGGAAATTGATGTTGGAGGAACTCAAGAGGGCCACAGAAACAGTTTTCATCTGGTCCGATGATAAGATATTCACTGTGGAGGCTGTTCTTAATAAGCAGAATGATCGACTGTACGCCCGTGATGCTAAAGACTTGCCGGAGGGTAGTCGAAGTCATTTTCGCCGAGTTAAACCTGCTGGGGTTATNTGTTTATATCAGGACAGAGGCTTTGTTTGCTTCGAATCTCATTACTAATTCAAAGGCCCTCGCTCCACAGACAAAGGTGGCGGTATGGCCGGACTGGTGAAGGGGATTAAGGCGCTTCTTGGTGACGTTGAAATGGCTCCATACTCCGTCGTGACTGAGAGAGAGGTAAGGAATTGATGTTTAGTATAGATAGCAAGATCCAAAAGTAATTCTTCATTCTATAGCGGACGTGGGTGATGTAGAGTTTCATGCATTATATATATATATAGTGAAACGCCAAGAGCGATCTCTACACATGCCACGATTGCGAAAGTTTTATGTGGTTTATGTTGATAATGATTCTGACTCTGCCGTGGTTGAGAGAGGTTAAGTCTATATCAAGTAAACTTGCCCGACCTACCGACCTTGCTTGATGTTTACTATGCTGTCGTGTATCCACACTTGATATATTGTATCGAGATGTGGTGGGGGGGGGGGGGGGTATCGCCTTGTGCGAAAAACCACATTGCTGTTTCAATAAATAAGATAATGCGTTTGATACTTAGAGGGCAAATTGTAAACTATGTACCTGCATGCATATAACTAAAAATGTACAAAACAGTAGAATTACTGCAATTGCACGATATATATAGGTATTTTTTACTCAAATTAGGTCATAAATTTTTATTGATGACAAAGATCGTATGATAAGGACCTTTTGCCGTTGTTACCGTGGCATAACTATGCAATGTGTTGATTGAAATTTAATTTAGCAATTTTTCGACTGAATGTTGAGAAGGAGGGCACTTTATTTTAACTAGTAAAGCAGATTAATGAAACCGACGATGAATTATTGAGGCCTATGACTACGTATAATCCAAAAGAAGCCTCTAACGACGTAGTTTTGAATGATACCTGATTTATGAAGCTGTCGATTTACTCTCATTTGCAATGTACCATTGTTAGTGTTACGCTCTTGATGATGTGTGGGTTAGTTTACATCGTTTAATATGACGTACTAGCTAATATATCTGCACTTAACTTTTTTGGTCCTAGGAGCTCAAAGAGCTTATGAGACCCTTTATATTTGGTTCTGAGTTTCATGATTGTAAGGAATTTGATGTATTGATGTGACTAATTTTTATGAAGTTTCCAAGGAGTTTCAATGACTAAAATTATCATTTGAAAGGTGAAGGCATATATAGAGAGAGAGAGAGAGGCCCCGACGAGTACTTCCACAACGTTGGCGCTGCATTTTTTTTATAGCTAGTGAAAGAAGTACGGTAGTCATATTATTGTAAATATATTTGCACACACTGTCAACAATATAGATAACGAAGGCGACCAGGTTTTAGATTTGTGTTCATAGCTATAACAAATTCAGAAAAATATTAAAACCATAGAATGGGAAAGTATTCGTGCCATTGTATTTAGTAGCAAACACGCACACAGCTACCGAATTAACAAGTTCTAATTATAATTATACGACGCCTATAATTTGTAGACATTATTTATCTTTTGCATTGTCCTATAATACTTTTAAGACAAGATTCCAATATAATCTAGATTATTTCCTTGGAGTCGTCTTTGAGAGAGCACAGGATTAATTGGTCATTGCCCAATTCTAGTGAAATCCTAGTGAAATTTCTTCTGATAGAAAAAAAAAATCGCATTGTTAGTAGACAGGTAACGAAAATAAGCTGCAAAAAACGTATCTGAACAAATGAATGTACGAAAACCGACGATTCAATCGATACTAAAATTTTGCGGAGAATTTGGCTCTCCGTAAATATCCTCCTCAGACAAGGTCGTCCGCGAAAACTTACCACTCGAATGGCGCGAATCATCGTCAGAGTGGCTAATGGTAACTCTTGGGATTATAAAAAAAAATACGTGCAAAATCTTTTTACGGAAGAAGACGTGGACTCCAGTTTGAGCACAGTGTCCAATATTCTGCCCGAAGAAGAGTTACGTGGACGACTTCCTAGCAAGACACCGTTGCTGAAGAACATCAACTCCAATACTCTACTCGACTAAAGTTTGCTGCGGAACGCGTGGATAAAGGCAACGAATTTTAAGAAAGATAGATTAACGAGCAAAGACAGTGCTATAACTGGTATCGGCGTGGTAAGCTGGAGGTCCCTGTTGCAAGTCTTTGGTGTGATTCCTAGTATTTATTTCAGTTAAACCCAACGAGCAGACGGATGAACCACCTTTCTAGACCAATCCAGGGGTTACTGGTACCAACAACTGTGATATATACGTATGTAAATATACTGCATTTATCTACAAATTATCTACATATTGTTTGCATCGAAACGGTTGACAGCGGTCAATTCCACTTGGTTTATGCATTACCATATTTCTGTCTGTGCTGCCCAAACTTAGGGCCGAAAATGACGCAAGTCTTTCAAAGCTGGCTAGGGAGCTTCGTCTTTGTAAGGACTTCTTCGATTGGTATATATACATACGAGGAGAATATCTGCATGATCGTCTTAGCTTTGCCCCAACAGCCTTTTTGGCCGTCCCAGCAGGTGGTTTACGGTAGTGGAATTCTATCGGAAATTAGGGCACTCTGAGAGCGCATACGATACCTCCGTCAAGTAAGGCAACGGTAACGAAAAATTCAAATTGGCTCTGAAACCATGATTTTCTTTGTATCAACTCCAAAATCTAATCATTTATGCCCTTTGATAGTATCAACAGTTTCTGCAATTTTTTTGAAGATCCGTTGATAACTTTGCGAGTTATGCTGCTATAAAAACAATATGACAAACATAAGTCAAGCATACAAACGAACCTACCGATCTGCACCAAAATTTATTCATTTATGTCTTTTAATATTACTAACAACTCCTGTAAGTTTCATAAAGATTCATTCAAAACTTTTTGAGTTATTGCGCTAACAAGCATAAAATCGAACACAACAACAAACACACGAATGAACTGACAGATCATTACAAAAATTGGGTCATTTACTCTTTGTGATATACTTAACAACTCATGTGAATTTCATGAAAATTCATCTATAACTTTTTGAGTAATGGTATTGACAAAAATGAGGCAGGCAAACAAACAAACAAACGGATGGACGGATCTTCACTAAAAGTTAATCGTCTGTTCCTCCGAGCATACATAACAATCTCTGTTAATTTCGTCAAAATCCGTCCATAACTTTCTGAGTTCTCTTGGTGACAGAATAGCCGACTAACAGACAGACAAACCCGACGAAAACATAACCTCCTTGGCGGAGGTAATCATAGGCAATTATTCTCGTATAATGCCTAGATAGGCTGAATCGGATACTAAGCGGTATTAGCCTCTACTTTCCAGATTGGGTTGAGCTTATTTGGAACATCAGTCGGTGCTGCTGATTCACAACTTTGGTTCCGCTAAATTCTTCAATAATAAAAAATAATGAAATTGTGTGTTTCAGCCTTAACTCTTTTGCTGATCGAAATTGACATTTCAGAACTTTAGAAAAAAAAAACTTTAGTGAAGTTGTGATTATTTACAAGCGCTGTAATTTTGAATTCAGTTTCAGGCGGTGATAACAAAACGATTGCGATTGAGACCGTCGTCGAAACTTCGATTCTACCGCAGCCCAAGACACCCTGCACTCCCGCTCTTTACTCGTGCCAAAGTTCTGCACGTGCTCCCTCGCATGCCCTCAAGTACCCTCTGCACACCTTAAATATAGTACTATTCTTACGACAAGTGTCTCTTAACCCTTTCCCGCATGAATTAATCGGCCTTTCTCTTAGGATATCACTATGTAAACTGTTTTTCGGAGCCCACGTTCTGGGAGAAAGGTGTAACTCAAGCACTAAGTCTGATAGTTGTACGTATTGCCTCCTGTCAATGCCGCCGAAAAATGCGTTTTCCTAAGTCAAGTAGCTGCGGATTCTGAATCCTTTATACGGAACGGAAAAGTGAACAGTCAAAGGCTAAGTCCACTTGACTACAAGCACTGACTGGAAAAATCCACATGCACTGGTTCATTCTGCAGATTGATGCCCAATGGCCTCAGTAGAGTGTATGGCTGCAGTCGACCATGGAGTGTCAGAGCTACGGTATTAGAGACGGAAGACTTGTGTGACAACTGCGCCCCCGGACGGACTTTATTTCCGGTTATCATCAGCAACGTGCGAACATGAAAAATGCTAATTCGGCAAGTAGATCAACAGAAGAATTTCACCTAGTCTGCAGGAGAGACGATCGCAGATACTGGCGCTTGCCGGCTGAGCACTCGAACATCCAGCCACTGCGCGTATACAGACGCGCGCGCTAGGTATAGGTTTCTAAATTTCTTCTGCGCTGCTCTTACTTTTGGTGTGTGGCTTTTGAAGGAGAGAAAGCAATGAGTTTCAATGAACATTTTTGGTTTCAGGGTTTCGAGGAGCGGCTGTATCCCGCAAGAAAGTGGGCGTGCACTACCATGATCGGTCCAGAGAAGGACTCGCTCGTATCGCCCATGTTTCGCAAGCTCTTCAATTACATATCGGGCAGAAACGAACTTAGTAAGTGAAATATTTTTTTTTTGTTTGTGATGTAAGTAAGTATATCTGTGACTCGCTTTATTCATGCAAGTGCTGCTGACATAAGTTTGTTTATGAACGTGTGGTGTTGGTGACCCGTTTCATTTATATAAGATTTTGTAACCAGTCCCCATTAATCCCACAACCATTGCCGACACACGGAGGCTAACCTAATGCATATAGTCCACATTCCTTGGTGATCTCCCTAAACCTAATGTATAACACAGCTACTGGTGACGCCCCTAAAGCTATAGATACATTATAGTCTCTTAGTTTACGCCATTTCACTTGACACGTTTACATTCGAAACTTTGCTGACTTATACCTTCTGCTTTACGCTGGCAGTTCTTTTTGTGTATCTTTTAAAAACTTCTTGCACTTACCCCGACCGTTGAAATACTCTCCGGCTATTGTCCCATAAATCTTTTTCTCTAGAATTTTTTTAATATGGCACCCAATCATTACCCCAATCCCAAAAGCCGGAAATAGTACAGATCCAGCAAACTATAGACCAGTCTCATTAACGAGCCACGTGATTAAAACGTTTGAAAGGGTGTTCCGTAAACACCTAGNAAGAAGCCTTCTGAACAGTAATAAGCACAGGAGACAGCGGGGGTTTTCCTGAAGGGCTAACTTACTGCCGCCATTTATCGAACACGTGCACCAGTCATTAATAACCCAATAGGCCATCATTTACAATGACGGCTCGGGACACTAGTATATATATATAATAATGCGACTCGCGTTATTCATGTAAGTGCTGCTGCATGACGTACAGTATGTTTGTTAATGTACGTGCGGTGTTGGTGCCCCATTTCATTTATATACGATTTTGGAACCAGTCCCCATTAGTCCCACAACCATTGCCGACACTCTGAAGCTAAGCTAATGTCTATAGTTAGCATTCCTTGGTGATATCCCTGAAACTAATATATAACACATGATACTGGTGACGCCCTTAAAGCTAAAAACATTCTAGTCTCTAAGCTTACGCTTTTTCACTTGGCACATTTGCAATAATAACTTTACCTGACTTCGCGCTTATACCTTTTATTTTACGCTGGCCGTTTTTCTTATGTTCCCTTTAAAAGTCTTCTTGCAGTTGCCCCGACCACTGAAATACTCACCGGCTGTTGTCCCATAAATCGCTATTTCTCTAGAATTTTCTTCATAAGGCACCCAATATGCATGTAGCAAGCAGTTCCTCAAAGATACCCTTACGGGGAATAGGATGGGCCATAGGGTTTCGTTAATTCGGTTCACCCAGTGGGGGTTACCTTAGCAATAGCTTGGCTTTCAGAATGTCTTTATTTCGTGCCCACTTTTCTTCCTTCCACATTTATACACCTACTGATGATCCTTCGTCCTTTTTCTTTCCCGACTTGATGTACCCGTGCCCGTTGATCCTGGATGCGACTACCCTCGTGCATGGATCCCACGCTTCTATCGATATACCTACTATATATCCTTTCTTCATTCCTCCGTGAGATCGCCTTAATAATGCAAACGGAGGCTGAAACTATTCAATATAGCTACGGTATCAATAAATGAGATGTTTATAACCGAAATAATCATTCAAGGGCTCAGAGCCAGAAGTGGTTATGTCCATTTTTGGCGAAATTGGGTGTCACTAACCAAGTGGGTGCTTGTGAGGTGTATCTCTAGTGTCACAAGTGTCTATGCCATATATCTTCAATAAAAAGAGATATGACATGAAGGGACATGGCATCGACCTTTGCGACACTAAAAATATGACTCACAAGCACCCACTTGGTGAGTAAAACCAAATTTCGCCAGAAATGGACATAAACATTTCCGGCTCTAATTAAGTACTCGATTATGTAGGTCGAATTTGAATAGGTAAAGCCCGCAAAGCCAAAAGGGACATAAGATAATGAACTTAAAGAATTCCATAGTTAGCAGTAAAATCCCATGAACGTGGTGAAAACTCCAAAAAGCACCACAGCCGTATTACATGAAAATATTTGCGTCGTGTAAACGGGACTTCACTAACTTTGAAGGACAATTATTTCTTGAAAAAACTTTATGAAAAGTTTCGTCCAACTTAGTTACTTTGCACACCTCCGTTGGAACATGTCTTACGCAAAGTAAGAGATTTACCTTTAAAATATTTCAATTCATAGTAGTCGTTAGTGACAATTTCGTCCAAATGTATGCTCTGTGTCTTTTGGACAACCCACCGAATGATATATAAAAATGTACAATCCATAATCTTTCGAGCGTATGGCACCTTCTATTATAGGAATGTATAATTCGTAGTCTTTCGTGTCGCCTGGAAGCCGTTACATAAAACTAGTGGCGCGACCCGTCATTAAAATATTAAATGACGGCAGAGAATCCCCGTTATCCTCCGTGTTGTTCACTTTTCAGAGTGCTTTCAAAGGAATAGTCAATACTCTGCCTAAAAAATTAGGTATACACGTAGATCAGAAATAATAGTTTTAGAGTAGAATTATCCACATCTCGACTATTGGGCTATAAATTTCAGTAAAACTTTCACTGAAAGTTAAATTTATGGTGCTTATAGTGTAAATAAGATTTCAAGCAACTGATGATGCTGGTTCTAGAAAAATATTTATTTTCTTTGTCAATTTTACTAATTTCACTGAGCGGCGGTATTAGCTTTTTGACTAAAAAACAAAATATTACCAGTTTTATATCACCAACGGGGCAAAAATGAATAACACAAATGAGAAAAATATGCATTTGTGGTTTTAGGCACTTCAGGAAGCCCAGCAGCCGTAAAAATTGATTTACTTGTTTGCCCGAGTCTTCTACGTAGCTGATGAACCACATTTCTCATGTTTCTAACAGTAACAGTCCTTGAATGCCCTGCATCTGATCGTTTTTTTCTCCGTGGTGAAGGGTCCTTCAAGAATCTTGTCACTGTGTCAATATGGCGTCCTATTTTTCAGGCAGTAGTATCAGGAGAGGCGCATTTAGCAGTTTCTCTGACGATAATTTCTTTCTCCTCGTTAGTTAGAGCTTTTCTGCCTCCCATTTTAGAAGAAAATACAAGAGGCTGTTATTGTCGTACACCTCAAAAAGAGAAAATGCAAAGAGTTGTCAGTCAAGAGACACAGCAAAATGTTAACAAATTCAACAGTGTTGCTTGCCATAAGATGCCACGATTTCTCTGCAAGTTTCATGAAAATTTATTGGCAGAAAAATGAGATAGGGTCAATTTCGTGCTAAAGCTATTATTTCCATTCTAAGTGTAAATATATGGCACAGTTAGGTTGCATTTCTTGTATGACCTTCGGCCCGTACGAGCACGTTGCTGCAGGCGTCCCCTGCCTTGCCCGAATGCAATCCTGTATCATAGATACCGTGGCATTATCTGCAACGATCGAATTTCTTCCAATCTTATTTCTGCGCTGCCAAAAGTGACAGCGTGGAATTTTTTTTATGATCCAAATATGCTTTTGAAGGACGCCTACGCTACAACTGCCACCCCCAATTGTAAGAGGTGAGTGCTCTCCGTTTCAGTTCATCTGATGGTTGGAACGGCAGAGAATTAGTAGCTACTTTACTAAATCCTCCGTTGTCTTTTTTTTTTTCACTCTTCAGAGGGCTTCCCTAATGATAATTCAACATTTTGGCGCGGTCAAGTAACTTTTTCGGTATAACCGTTCACTTGTACGAATACGCTTGTGCAGGCCATCTCATGTCCATATAAATAAGCTGACCCTTACTGACCCATATGATAGAGACTGTGGCATCATCTTCCACGCTATATACGGTCATTCTCATAGTAAATTTATAAATATCGGTAAATGAAATCACGCTGTGAATTAATATATACCGTCGTACTGATGATGCATATCTATCTTGTTACTGAATCTTAATTTGTTCCTGCAAGCGTTTGCTTTAATAATGAAACTTTCGACGAACGAAGCGCGTGGGTATCTGTGTCGGCAGAAGACCGCTCTAACAAGCATTCTCTCATTAGCGCTTTACTGGTTCAACTAATGAAGTGCGTTCTGTAACGGAGTTCCACTGTTTTAAATTTTTAAAGTTTCTCACTGCGATTGATATTTCGCTCGAGTAAAAATTGGGTCATCACATGTTTGCTGTGGATACCTAGAACCTGTGCATCAGCAATGAAGCTCCTTCTGCCAACCTGGATTCGTCCTTTCCATATAATAACAATGGTGCCTGTTGCAGATATTCGTATGGATATGACCACACCAGTGACGACGTTCATAGAGCCCGGCGCCGGCCCGACTTGCTCCTCCACCTTCACCATGGCCTTCTTCATACCTCAGGAGCATCAAGCTGCTCCGCCTGGATCTGGACCTGATGTTTTTATTGAAGACAGGCCCGAGATGACAGTCTTTACGAGGTGAGATTAAACTTAATGGCAGATATGCCTTACCAGCTGGTCTTCGAAGTTATATTATTAGGTTCACCGACCATCATCTCCTAGATCACGCAATAATGTGGGCGCTGTGGTTAAATCTGAAATGAAATAATAAATATTATCAGTAATATGAGGAGAGACTGAAGTTAGTAAAAGAGCTAGGGAGTCTGTATGAGGGTTTTTTTTTCGACTTTCAGTAGTTGAAAAGGAGCACGAGATAACGGTTTCGCGAAGTGAGACTGAAGTTTAACTGCCGCAAAGAAGGAACGAAATGACGATTTCTACTTAGTGAAATTGAAATAAGTTGAAAAGGGGCCGCCAGTGGGCGCTATACAAGTGTGGTGAAACTGAAATCAGTTAGGCTTGAAGTGCCTCTCTTACTAGGTATAACAAGGTGAATCAGACTACTTATAAAAAACGGCGTGTTGAGGAGGATGGCGTTCTCTAAAGAGACAATTTACGCTCTAAATCGTTTAATAAATGAGAGGGGCTGAAAAGAGTTGATTTACAAATAAAGAATTTCCAAGGGGACTTCAGGCTGATAAATTTGAGGCCTGTTTTTCCGTCAGCGGGAGTGGAGGGGGGATAGGATGGCCCATAGAGTTAGGTTAGTTTAGGTTCGCCTATCCTATGTTATGGGGCCCGGCGACCCCAAGGGGCTCTTGTAGGTTACCTTAGCCTCTAGCTAGGCTTTCGGGACGTCTGTCTTTCGTGCCCACTTTGCTTCCTTCCCGATTTCATACTCCTACCGTACTTCCTCATGCTTTATTCTGTTCTTCCTCTTCTTTCCCGAATTGCGGTTCCCATGCGCGTTGACTCGTGCATGGGTTCCACGTTTCTATTGACATTCTTTGTCCCTTCTTCCTTCCTCTTTTTAAATCTCAGTGTACTCTGTGGGTAGGGAAGCTCAAAGTAGGAATGTAATCATGGTGCCTGTTTTTGTCTTTTCGTGTAGACCAAAATTCACTCCAATCATCTGATGGCTTGTACGTCACTTGCACTACCGATTTCGGAAAAGTCTTAGCACTGAACTGAATACTTTTCATTGTAAACTAGAGCTACACTCCGAGAGAGCAGACCTCCGCCAATCAACGGCTTGCTAAAGAGAAGTTCTATATTTTCTACAATCCAGGCTTCGTCCATAGTATCGTCAAACCTTCATGCTTATCGTGACATCCCAAACAGTTGCTGTGAACATCAGTAGGATTCGTCCATAACTTTTTGAGTTATGTTGATGAGAGACGGGGGACGAACAGGCAAGTAAATGGACGGCTCATAGCCTAAGCAAAATATAATCATCGTTCCTCGTGACATATCTAAAAGTTCCCGTAAATTTCGCTGAGCTCCGTCCGTAATTTTTATGTAACATTGATAGCAGGCAGTGAGACAGAGACATTGACGGAAAGTAGACAAACCAACCTCAGCAAAAACATAAGCTTCTTGGGGCAAGTCATTATGACATCGAACGTTGGAGTTGGACAGTGCGCCCCGTGAGTTGTTATCTGGTACTGTACGACGTCCACCGCTTTTGCGCTAGTCTAACGCAATGAAGTGTAGTAGTATAGCGTAGCAAAATGCTGGAATTTGAGGTAGAAATGATTCAGTAGTGTACTCATCTCGCCTCCGAGGTTTCTCCTTTGCATGCCTAAAGAAGGCAAATTCAGGCAACATTTGTCCTGTTCAGCGGTTCATGTGGGTAGGTTTCCCGTGTACTTTCAAGCCAGAACATATCTCAGTTTCAGTATTGACAAATTTTAAATGCTAGCAATTGTTTAAAAACTATTTTTTGTGGTAACTTTTTCCTAGTGAAAATTGGAATCAACAATGCACACGATAGGCTCGACTCAGTAGGTTGGAATTTGGCTGCGGTTTTGTACTTTTTCAAAATATAACATAAAAATTTAATACTATGACTTAAAATGTTGGCTTCCGATATCTCCAGGTTGAAAAACTTGTGATTTTTATCCCGAATAGCAAGAGAGTCTAGCCCCGAAAGACTATTGTTTCATTTCATATTAGTTGTATTATTTTTGGCTGTCTTCCAATAAAAATAATAATAGATTTACCTTCGCTAAGGAGGTTTTATTTTTATCATGTTTGTCTGTGTGTCTATTTGTCTGTTTATCTCCTTGTCTGTTTAACACTATTTGTCTGTCACCAAGATTATTTAAAAAGTTATGAACGGATCTTTACAAAATTTACAGGGATTGTTAGGCAAGTGAAAATCCATTCATCTGTTTATTTGTCTATTTTTTCTTAGTATCATAACTCAAAAAGTTATAGACGGATTTTTATGAAATGTACATGAGTTGTTAGGTATATTACGAAGAGCAAATGGCCAAATTTTGGTGACGATCTTTTGGTTCTTTTGTTTGTAGCTGTATTTAATTTTATGCTTGTTAGCACAATAACATAGGAACTTATGGATGGATCGTTATGAACTTTACAGGAATGGTTAGCAATGCTAAAAGACATAAATAATAAAAATTTGGTGATGATCGATTGGTCCGTTTGTGTGTTTGACTTATGTTTGTCCTAAAGTTTCTCATCATCATGTCCGTAGGAGGGCACATTGTCCTTGAGCTTCGGTGGTCTTGGCAGTAACTGAAGCCCTTTATATTACTGTGCAACAGCGCTTAGAAATGCATGATCTCAAAGGTGGTTAGGTAACCCGTTCACTGACGGGCAATCTCTGCTTTGGCGTGCGAGTGCAGAGCAAAAATTACAGTGAATTCCACCGGTGCACCACAAGCCGAGCTTGTTTCCAATAAAACGTTTTTCTCAGCGATTACATATTTCGGCAGACGGTTCGGTGGCTACGCATCGGATGAGACCATTGGCAAGGAGGCCAAAGAACTGGCTGAGCTCATCCAGGCCGCTGGGGAGACGGATGTGGATTTCAGTCGCTACTACACCGCCGGTTACGATCCCCCTTTTAAGCCCATTGGACGAAGGAACGAAGTTTGGTTCGTTAAGAGAGCCAAAACCTCCCCTGATAAGGAATAACGACGCTGGTTTCTGTGATCATATAGCGGTGATACACTTCGATGGACAGCAAGGCTTTGGTGGGATAGAAAGCATGTCTCATGGTCTATCAAAGGCCATAGTGAAGCTACGAAGGTTTCGTGCGAGATGTTTTTTTTCTCATCTTGCAAAGTCAAATGGGGCCATCCAGGGTCTAAAGTGCGTAAGAAACTGCGTCTATTTTTAATCTTATGCTGGAAACAGGTAGGTACCAACTTTCCATCGGAACTCAGATAACTTAATCGATAAATGATCTTATAAAGTTGAAATTATTTGAACTTACAATTAAGTACGTCCCAATACTGGGACGTTGACCTTCAGGAGGTTAATTCTTCGTCAGATTAAGAGCCGTTATCTTATCTAAAAGCTTGAGGAAATAAAATGCTGATTTTTCTCGCCTGGGAAGCTGCCGTCTACTTTTAAACCTTTGACTCTGCATCTGCAGGAAAAACTCGGTATTATTAAATTTAAGCTTTTTAGAGCTACCGTCCAGTTTTGAAAATTTAATTCTACGTCTGTAACAAGATAGCTTACACGCTATATTAGTATCAACATTATAGGGTTCAGTTGTTGCGTTGTCGTAATGGTTTATGTGTTTTTATTATTCAGGTGTATATTCCGATTTATCTCTTGGGCTTGGAAAACATTTTAACCTGTGTACGACGAAGGATATTCATTGGTCTTGCGCTAATAATGCTGTTTTTAATGTCCTATATGTACGACACCAGACGTAAACTGGTCAGTTTTTAGACTGTTTAGACACTTAGGTATTAGCTTACTACATGGTTGTGACGGTTTTAACGGCAAACCAAGAATGGTGAAACTCGAATGAAGTGCTAACTGTGTAACGGCTTCGAAGTCCAATGAGGGTAAGTGCAAGTAGTGTTATCTTACGCTGCGTAAACGCTATCCCAGGTTTTTTCTTTGCATAATTTAGGAAAAAAATGTCAATGATGTAGGAATATGATAACGGAATAAATATGGAATGTTGTAGCTCTGTTTGATGGCTCGTACAAAAATATCAAGGTGGCCTACTTCTTTGAACCTGCAATCGTTCTCAGCCTAAAATGGGGAAAATGGAAGAACTTTCATGACGTCCCTTCTTCAACAGAGCACATCTTTTCCAGCTTTGTTGTGACTTATTTACCGTCACATATATATACTCCTTTACTCTTCACATTCTCTGCATTCGTACCAAGTCCGGAATTAGCGTAATAGTTTCTTGAAGGGACGTAGGATATCTTGCTTTCTTCTCCAGTTTCCTTTTCTTACTCCTATGCTCTGCTTTTATCCTCACTCTGAACCCAAGAGTCCCGAGTGTTTTCTTCGCTGGGATGTTGCAGCTTGCCGCAGTTCCTACTGACGAGGTTAGTTTTGTTAAGTTAGGTAGGCTCTCTATATATATTTCCCCTTCTGTTCTGCCTGGTGGGTCGCTGATCGAGGTGACCGACATTTTCTGCGGGGCTCCTGTTTTCGCCCGTGCGGAGGGTAGCGGAAGGAACCGTCCGCATGGGCGCTTCTTTCTTCTGTCTCCTGTTATTTTCGTGTTTCGTCTCTTGCCCAGTGCGGCAAGAGGAGATGCGCGTGCTTTATAAATTTGAGACACAGAACTCACTCATGTGAGTTCGCCGTCACTAACGACCTTCCGGCAGAAATGCTAAGATAAAACATTTGATCTTCTGCGTGATGCGGCTTAGAATCGCTGCGCTAGCAAACCTTCTTACTAACCCTGAACCTCATCCTCACTCTCCAATTGTTGTCCTGTGTGCATGCACTTCCAGTTTGGTCTCGACAGTCTGCATGTACTTTAATTTTCCAATACAGACACAATAACAAGGGTCGTTGCATATGGCCGCAATTCTTCCAGTGAGGTGAGTTGTCGAAGTTCTTTAGGTTCTCAAATGATCTGTAAGGTCGGCAGTCAGTCCTGGCCAGTGACACATCCCACTGGACTTCCTACATCCTCCCGTGTGTGGAGATTTGGAGAAAGAAGCCCCCTGTACAATTATGTTTTCATCATTCGTATCTTCTCTTTCCCTATCGATTTCTTTAACCCACGAGCGCTCAGTGTTCCATCTAAGGAACAGCAAATTGGGTATACTATTTTCGTTGCAGTTATCATTTGTATCGCTAGAATTAAAATTTCTTTGCTTCATTGCAGAGTAAATGGTTCAAACTTTATGGCAGACATA
>LQNS02277998.1:11551838-11566676 GCA_001587735.2 Parhyale hawaiensis
TTCTAACTTAGTTAGCATTGACTTAGAAAAAAACCTCGTCAGTAGTATCCGCTGCATGCCAGATGGGTAGGCTAACTAGGTAGCCCTAGGTCTACTGGCGATTATTCTTGCAACGGAACGGAAAAGTTACCATTTTAACGTCACTGTTCTAGTTATAGAAATATCAATACACCTATGTAATGAAACTGGTTTATAAATTCGCAGCATTCTGTAAACTGCTGCTGGTGAGTGGTGAGCATATCAGCCGCTGCGGCATGCGACCTGTCAAGCAAACACAGACGACGACCGCCATGTTGCTTACGCCCTTGAGTACACTGACGCTTGTGCATTTAATCGTGATTTTTTAATAACTACACAATACTGACCAATGTATCGTAGCACGATAATGCAAATACATTCATTCTTTCACCGACTGCGCTGTGTTAAGTCCAACAAACAAATATAAGCTTCACCAATTGAAAACAAAATTTTAGCAACCATCATCGACGCGGCACCAACGCCGCGGCGACTCAATTTCAGTCTTCCAGCAGCCAAGCAGGCAGGAACAATGGGTCATAACCCTCGCCCTTGGAAGCAAGTTAGTATTCAGCCTGCCATGCTGCTCCAGCGCAGTCAATCGTATTTTTTTTTTCGAGATTATAAGTGAAAAGGCTTGATGTACTCTAAGGCGAATAGAAAAGTACTTCTACATTCTCTTTAACTGTAGGCTAGGCAAATTTTCTTTCTGGTAGAATAGGCTTACTATCAATAGGAAGCCTTCAAGTAGGTTTATCATTGTTTTGACACAGTAGTATCCAGGAAGCAAAGAATTTTTTATGCTCTTTGCTTCCTGGTAGTATCCATTACGCTCTTTGCTTTCTGGCAGTATCGCTCAGCGGAGGCCATGCTGTAAAATTTTATACAGAGGAATTACCCAATTGCCGAACAAACATTATTTGGTGGGATTGTTATTTTCACCTATCAAATTTAACAGTTTGTTCGGAAATAGAGTTAGTTCGGCAACTGGGTAACATACCTGTCGTCAAAAGCAAGTAGCGTCTGAGGAAAGAGTGTGCGTACTCTCATGTGAGAAAAACAAAGCCATGCGCAACGTCACAACAAATCATGGGCATAGAAAGAACATAGGTACATTGACCGGTGCATTGTATATGTTGTGCGCGTTTGGTGGATTTGCGCGATCGATCGATCGCGCTGCGCGTTTGGTAGATTTGCGCGATCGGTCGCGCAAATCCACCAAACGCGCGCAACATATACATTATAAGCCGCGTCTACACGACGATCTTTTTCGTCGATGTTTGTGATCTCGGAGAGATTTTGATCGCCAAACACACGCGGTGAGCCTTCGAAGTCCGTGATCTTTGATCGCCGACAGTGTTGGAAATCACGATCACAAAAAGTTTGCAAACTATATTACGGTCTGTAAATAGATGTATCTATTTTTATGAGATAGCAGCTTTCGTTGGATGCAAGGGAGGAGGGGGGGGGGGCGAATGCAGGCCGTGAGTAACACTGGCGTAGGCAGGATGGGGGGGCACGTGCCCTCCCCTTAGGCAAGAATGGCTCAAACTATGGTGATGACAGAAATGGGGCGGGAAAAGTATCAGAATATATAAATTTAGCAGCAATCATACTCTATAGATGTGAAGAACATACTCCATATTTAAAACACACGTTTTTTGCATTTTTTTTTTTTGTCATGGAGTGACAAATAAACACCAACAGAGTTGTCGTGGCTACACAGATTTATATTAGTAACTCGAACACAAGTGCATCTCACGTCGCGCCCTGAACACGTGCATTTTAAGCGGCAGTTATTTTGACTCGAGTCTTGCTGTCATCAGCCAAATCTACAACGAGTACAATCGCTTAGCTTCTTGTTAAGGTCTCCAGCAAAAAACCTAGGAATGTCCGGGTGACGTCCTTACACTGCTACAAAGAAACAATCTTCCAATGCGCGGAACAAAGTAATGGCTAGCTCACCGTACTACCTACCGTAGGCACTAGGCAGAGACTGCTATCTCTGTTCAATTCATGATAATGTTGTGCGCGTTTGGTGGATTTGCGCGATCGATCGATCGCGCTGCGCGTTTGGTGGATCGTTCAAATTTTTAAATGGAAAACAAAAAAATAACAGTCCTTGCCTCCCCTAACCTACCCGACATTAAACCCGAATATAGTCCAACTTACCCGAAATTACGGCCTAATACCTACAGCATTCATCGTTTGCGCAGCGCGACCGATCGATCGCGCAAATCCATCGTTCGCGCACGACATATCAATGCACCTATTCAACGAGATGCATTCACCAATCTATGAACCCTTAAAGCTGATTGAGATGAATAGTTCAAATAAAGATACTGAAAAAATGTGGCTAATATTGGATTAACACAATTGAGGGTAAAACAAAAAAGTAACCGCAACTCATGCTTACCTTTGAGCTTGTTTCCGATGGGCTTTATTTTCTCAGAGCTGGGGTTCGAAAAATGTAGCCATTTTTGCACTTTTCATTTTTCAAAACACATTACGAACCGCTCCGGACTGAGGCACAACGAAGAAGAAGATCTTCGCCACACATGTCGCGCCTAGTCACTTCCGGAGTTTTCAGTGTTGCCGTTAGGCAGGCATGAGAATTGGCCATTTGAAATAGTTACATGAATTTTATAATTAAAATTACTTTACTTCAAATAAGCTCTCAGATTCTAACCTTTTTGCGACAAAAAAAGTGTTTCGTTTTCGGAACAATGAGCCATAGAAGGGTTGATCTAAGGTAGAAACGACCCGAATTGAAGTTAGTGCTGGTCAATTTGACTCACGTAGCTAGCTATTGGATGCAGTAGTCATCGACATAAGCGCTTTTGTTTAATGGAGCTCTCATTATTTGGTTAAAACGAGTTTATTGCAGGTACTCGATGCATAAACGTTCAAATCAAAAGTTCATATATTATCATTATATTGGTATAGTCCCGCTATTTCCGAATCGGAGACGATCAACAGCGATCCAAGATGAATGATTTACTCGGCTATACAGCCGGAACCACAACGTTAAGGGGTAATGGGGTCTTACACTAAAGTAAATATGATGGTAGAAGTAGTAATGACTTGAGTTGTTATTTAGCTATACTTCAAGTCAAAGGTACCGTAGGTCATTATTGTTTCAAATGAAAGGTAAAATTTGGAGAGAAAGAAGACATCGATGCAATGGGCCATGGAATTCGCCGCAGCTACTCCGATGAGAACATCCGAGGGGGAGTTTACAGGTCCGAAGTGTTGTACTCGCTCAACAGCGAATAGTGGGCACTCTATTTCTCTGTGACGGATGGTCAGCTGTGTGTCACAGTTCATATATTGAGTACCTGGAATAGTTATAGTTATATAGTCAGAAAGTTTAGGCCTCCGCTTCCGAGCAGAACGATATCACAGAGGAAAAAGCAAGGGACATATAGTAGGCTGATCTAAGCGGAGAACCCATTCACGAAGGTGTTTCCACACAGGATTAACGCGCATGGAAACAGCAAGTCAGGCAAGAAGAGAAAGAACTGAGTAAAGCATGGGCATGTAGGAGAATGAAATCGGGAAGGAAGCAAAGTGGGCACGAAAGAGAGACGTCCCGAAGGCCTAGCTAATGGCTGAGGTAGCCTAAACGAGCCCCCTGGGGTTGCCGGGCCCCATAACATAGGTTGAGTACCTGGAGTGAAAAATTTGTGAATCTAGATACTAAAACTGCATAAAACAAATATAACTTATATTGAGGACAGGCTGTGATGGACGTCAAAGGAAGGATAATTTTACAAAAATACCCATCCTCTCTTCCAAACAGTTATGAGTAGTGCAAGGGTTACCAATATAGTAAAAAAAGAACTGCACCTCTCTAATGGAATGTGGTTCCTGTGCCTCTGCTCTATCGAACTAAATTTCACTGTCTGAAGGTATTTAGAGAACAACAATGGGAGTGCAATTTTACTCATAGAAAATACAGATGATTCTTCTGGAAAATTGTGAGAGTTCTAGAGCTACCATAACATAATAAATTTACAGTCACGTATCATTCTTGATATGTACATACATAGCTTAAATAGGAGTATCATTGTACTGGGAATACAAATAGCTGCACCAGTCAAACATTTTTTTTACTTATAATTATGAAAAAAAACCTACGGCTCTTAATCAAGGAAACATTAACAGACGTGATTCGTCGACATCAATGCACCACAAAACATTGGCAACATCATTTCGAGGAGGCAACCATATTTGCCGCGTAAAAATAATACGATATATCATGAGTATGGTAATTCTATTATTTCTTTATCATATCGTTGGACAGCAGCACCAAGTTAAATTGCATTAACAAATAGGAAAAAATAGCAATTTTGTTCATTACACAAACATTTCGGTCTAGATTCCATGTGTGGCCGCATATTGGCTAGCTGAAAAGCTCTCGAATCCTACAAGAGGAGATTAAAAGGACACACAATTTACTAAACTGAAGGCGCCATTCACCGGCCGGAGAAATTAATCTTAATCGGCTTGATTTGTTCAGACTTGCAACAAGTGCGATGGCTTCGACATGTGGAATACGTATCGGGTGATTACCCTACTTCGACCATCCTGGGACTGGCAAAAACTCAATTTTACTCCGGAAAACGGAGTTGTCGGCCGTCTCAAGGGATGTAATTGGGTTGCTTCAAATCACTGCATTACGATTAAAAATGGCGAAACCAACACTCTCAAGTTTCGGACAGGTTAAACCTAGCGAGCTTAGCTCAACTCCAACCTATGTTGAGGATCCAAACGATGACACTTTGAACATAGTTTTGGTAGGCCGCCACGTCGAATCTTAATCCACTTACAGATCATCGCTCGGTGGGTTCGATTCACTTTTAACTCTTTATGTGGGCAAAAAACATTTGTGACAAGCGTAGCGCCAAAACGCGCAATAATTATGTAACCCAATAAAGAGAACTTGACAGCATCATCAAGAAGATTCGACGGTGTCCAGAGAAACTTTCGAAAGATGAATAATCTCCAGTAACCATAGATCCCAATTCTGATACCATTGCTCGAACCTCTCGTAATCCGGCAATTCTAAAGCATTTGGGGATGATACAAATGGAACATATAATTCAATGTGGTAAATTAAGATGCTTTTAGCCGTAATACGCGGTTTGGATTATCTCCCGCTATGTCCAAATTGTTTCACTGCTGTTACTTCAGTGGCGGCTCGTCGGTAAGATAAACCCCTTAACGAACTGATCTGAGTGTGTCCGTCTACAGCTTGTCTGGGGTTGGCAGATTCTTACCGACAGACTAACACAATTTGAATAAAACGTCACGGGGTTAAATATATGGATTTAGAAACCTTTGAGAGACTAGAATGAAGAATAGCTGCTATCATTATGTTCAAGGATTAAATAATGTATACAATGTTCGGAAACAAATGAAAAAGACATGTTGAATAATGTCCATAACATGGAGCTTAAATACTAGGTGCTGCAGATGCGCATTGTCTTAGCACGAGCCGCCATTGGTAGTGCGATGAGTAATCTTAATTCGGAATTTGGATTCAGTTTAGTTGAGAATAACTCATAATTATCAAAGAACAGCTTCAAGCGTGCAGTTCAATCTCTAATCAAATTATTAAATTTCTCGAATTATACTAAGGACTCTAGCACTAGCGTTCAAACGCCAAGAATTCGATGACAAATCAAGGTGCCAAATCGAAGAAGCCTTGTGCGTCCTGCCGCAAGTGTAAGTTTAACGACGCATCTTTCTTTGCTCTTGTAATTGCTTGAGAAAAACTTATCTTTATACAATTTAGCTACGATAATTAACAATAGAGTTCAAGCACACCATGGACGGAACAGACAACTTAAACAAGACAAAATATAAAAAAGTAACAAAAGAAACAATTTACTGAAATGACTAAGTTTTGAATAAGCTATTACAGTGTGACAATGAATATACCACAAAACGCTTCAAGTTGCACACCCGGAAGGTCAAATCGGGGCTTCTAATATTCCATTAGCAGAAAACATATATAAACAAGAGAATGAGAAACAGAAAAATGCTGGTAGGTACCGCAGTAGGTCGATTAGAAACACAACTCGACTTAGCTTAAAACAGGCATTAAAACAGCTGTTCGATTTTAGTCATGGAAATATTTTCAGACAAGACTATTCATACCTAATGCATGAAACACAGGCAGTATCTGAATCAATGGTGCGACATTTTCATATATTTTTCTTTTTTCAGGGGAAAATGGCAGACTATGAACGTGAATGGAGCGTGACGATGGTATGAGACACGATTGAGGGATGGATCGAGGGAGTGGTACCTTCCAAGGGTACACGGTGGTGGCATGAGATGGACAAGACGTACACAACGAAGGTACCTACGGGTCCTACAAGAGGCATATGACAAGGGCGCTTTACTTTGCGTGGCACGCAATCAAGGAGTATTTGGAACAACAGCGCTGGACAAAGAAACCGAACATTAGAATAATAAGGTGATCAACACTTGCAAGGTTAGGGAAACATTTTACTGTCTATCAGCGAGCGTTGGCGGATTGCAAGTTCAGGATTCATGTAGAAATCACAGCAATTTCTAACCTACGTAATACAGACTTTGAGATTTCATGCGAACGTCTTTGCTGCTTTAACATTTATACATGCAGCGTACACATTTATTCTTTGAAATACATATCAGGAAAGGACGTTCGCAGAAAGAAAGTTACGATACATGAATCATACATGATGTTGAACGTCAGGTTAAAAACCAAAATTATTATTGTGATATCGAATAGTTTGAGCTTCCATCTCTACAACAAATGTGATTTAATAGAGGAAGAAACAAGTTATAGCGTCGGTCGGATGAGTTAAAAAAAAAAAAAATATATATATATATATATCTGGAAAAATCTAAAAAAATAAAAAGTAGTGTGCTTATTTAATAGGCCAAGTCTTGTGCCTATGAAATCAGGGCACTTCTTTTTATTTTTCCGGACTTTTTTCTTTCGCTTCAACTCACCCGGTCCGGCGAAGCGTCTCAACTGCCCCCGACCGATGCTATACAGTATACTATGTCGATAGGAACGTGAAGTCCATCAATGAGTTGCCACACAAGACAACGCGCACGGGCACTGCAAATCGGGTGAGAAGAGAAACACACAATAAATGATAATCAGTAGGAGTACGAAAGCAGAAGGAAGCTAATGGGCACGAGCAAAAAACGTTCCGAAGGCCTAGCTAAGGCCAAGATAAACTACAGAGTCCCCCTGGAGGCGCTGCTCCCCATAACATAGGAAGAATGAATATAAATAACCTAAACCCTGTGGCCTATGATCCATCTTATGAATTTTGAGGGAGGCTGTGGCGTTTTTTTACTACCTATTGTTCTTCCTCGACCGTATTATTACGAAAGAAATTGACCTTGTAGCGACGTGGCAGTCTGAGTAAGAGAGAGTTAGGTCGCGTCCACGACAATAAGCACAACACCACCTCACTTTGAGGATCACCTTTCAAAGATAAACAAAATACGCTACAAATTACAGGCGAGCAAGTGCTACGCCAGCACCATTTACAATACTGTCATTGTAAGCGTTGCGGTCACTATGGCTACCTACATCAAAAGGAATCAAACAAAAATCTTTCACTCATTGAATTAATGAAACACTACAACTAAACAGATATTGAACACCATAAATTCAATAATTAACATATACGGTACACAAAATCGTCAGGTAAAGAAGTAAGTACTGCGAGATCAGTAATTATCATAGCTATCTTAGTGAACAGCCGTCGGCAACCCTTTTGGCTGTGTGAGTCATGAAACTCCAGTCGTTAAAAATGTTTTTCTGTGACACCCATGTAATATTTTCAACATTGAATAGGCTACCCAAAGTAATTCTTCGTATTTTTTAAGTAAGACTATACATTTCTGAGTCTATTATTTAAAATTGCTCGTTTCAATGTTATACTGAAGCCAACCAACAATAAGTTCAATTCTCCTCATCAATAGGACTAGTGTGAATGGTAATGTGTTGCATGGTAATGAAGTCATAAAATGACGGCAGAAATAATCCTTAGTTAAGATGTTTGACATAGGCAGCTAAGATTTATCCGCGAGCCAGACGACGCAGTTATTTATGTGGCTCGTGAGCCATAGGTTGCCGACTTGCTGACGTAATGCACTGAAAAATTTGTCTTTTGTACCATAACGACCCAGTATTGCAAAGCATATACAGTATCTATATATGTTGATAGATCAAAGAAACATTACTTAACAAACGACTCGTTAAACACAAAAATTAACTTTCTTAACAAGCACAAAAGAATACCTTAGTTCCTCACAAGACTTGGACGATCAGCTCTCGTAGGTAGGGGCGGTCATACTTACGCCGAGCGCCCACGTACGACTTACATCGGCGCTATCAGCACAGAGCCTACTCAACAACTTCAACTTATCGAATAACGTTGCCGTAAGCGTCACTACATCACGTCCTGCCCAGGACACTCAATGAGCTTGCAATGAACATTTACAACCTCACTACCCAGGGGAGGTGCAATGTTGCTTGTAACGGTTACTTTCCTAGAGAAATTGGCCTGCGACGGAACCTAACTCGCTGTAATGATTGCTAGCACAGCATCGAGGTGCTGCTTATGTAGTAGTAGAAGAATTTTTTTTTTGTACCGCTTCCGTGGCACACTGCCTATATCGCGCCGAACTATTCCTGTGTTTAACCACAGGCTCGTGCGCCAACTAGGGCGCGTTCAAAATTGTCAATGATTTTTGTCTCGGCTTTTCTGCCGGTAGGTCTCAGGGTGGTCAGTGCGCTACTGACAGAAAAAAGGCGCAAGTTGAGCATCTCCAACCCCCGGGCACGGCTGAACGCTTTCGCTCAGCTACGCCGCACAGGGGAAGGAAACGAAATACAAGAAGGTAAAAGTCTAGCGAGAATAGGTCAGCCATCTCGATCGGCAGCCCACCTCCCGAAACAGCAGGGGAAGTATTAAGAGCCTACCTAACTTTACAAAACTAACCTTCTCAGCAGGAACTGCGGCCAGATGTTACATCCCTGCGGAGAAAGTACTCGGGACCCTTGGGTCCGGGATGCCCAAACATATTGTGGCAGGGAAAGGCCGCCACAATATGCCCCTGCTAAAATTCCCTAAAGTGCAGCAATGTGTGGTGCAGTGGTGGTGGTGGTTGCAGAGGAAGGTTTACGAGCGCAGCAAACCAGTTGCATAGCGCCGGAGTCGCAACGATTTTTGTCTCTGGTTTTCTGCCGGAAGGCCTCGAGCTTGATGTAAACTCAGATGAGTTGTACTGGTGTCCAATTAGCCAGCGCATCACTACTGACAGGAAAGTAAGGCACAAAGCATTCCCAACCCCATACGGTAGGTCTGTTTATTCAGCCAAGCGGCATACGGTAAAGAGACGAAAAAAGGGAAGAGAACAATACAAAAGAAAGAACACCCGTGCGGAGCGTCCCTTTTGTGGTCCCCACACGGGAGCAGCTAAGAGTCATAAGGGAGGAGTCGCTTACCACCATTTGGCGATTCAATGCATAGAACAGAAGGAAGAAGTTCAGAAGCCCAATTTAACTCTACAAACTCAACTCGTCAGCAGGAACTGCAGCCAACTGCAATGTTTGCGGAAGAGACACTCCGGACAGCTCCTGGGCGAGTGATGCTTATATATATTCTGTCAAGAAAAGGACCGGCCAGAATATGCTTTTCCTCTAGGCGAGTGGCGCAGTGTAACCCACTGTGCTTTACTCATGCTCTCCCTATTTGGTCCCTTCAGGACTTCTGATCTGACTGGGGCGCAGCCCCACAGTTTAATCGCAGTGGTAACTCAAGACGTCTCAACTTATTTCCCTCATGCGGTCAAAGAGTGTAGCACTTAAAGCTCCACCCCTTGGAGGCTAATGAACATTATTATATTGCGGGTTTTCTTCGCAGTAGCCTGGAACAATAACAAAAATATAGGGTCCAAGAATATCGACTTTTAATTTGTAAAACACAAATCTCTGTGAATTTAATGTAAGTCAAAATTTGACAACAGAATGTTTATCGCTGCTAACTGCCATAGTGTAAAAATTTCAGGGGCGGCTGAGATTTTTAACAATTTTTCAGACATTTAAATTCTGCGTAAACCGAAATCGTGCAGCGGCAACGCAATGGGTTTAGTGAAGTTGGCCCGATGCTGATAGCGCCTACGAAAGTTGAACGTGTGCACCAGGCTTTAAGCGTCGGATTTGCCACATCAGATTATCTCCGACTGAGCTCGATTTGCTCTCAGCGCTGAAACGTTTTTATCTAAATACTACTTGAGATTTATTACGATCAGTGACAAATCAGACGACGCGTTACAGCAAGTATTCAGAAGTAGATCAGATTTTTCCTTGATGCAAATTCGCAACCAGAAAATACTGCTTAAACCTGACATAATTTGGCAAAGCGCAGGCAATCAAAATCAGAGCTATGATTAAAAAAATGGCAGATCAAAACTGGCTTAATAGCGATCTGCACTAAAGTGCTCTCGACACACGGGAATAATTTGGCACAAGTATTTTGTAAGAGCTGCTCCAGGGCAGTAAGCTTTTAGCTTCCTGCTTTCATGCGTGGATCACCGAACCCTTTTTGAGGGGAAGAACAAAACCTCTCTTCAGGAAGTGGTAATGAAAATACGACTTTTTCAGTGAGTGGTGAAACAAAATATGAATTCTTCAACAACGAACTTAAGTAGATATCATAGTAGCAGACACAAAGTGTACGTAGGTGGCTTTAGTTTTCTGGAGCCCCAGAAACTGACTGGCGAAACCCCTGGGGTTCGGTTGAACCCATTCTAAGAACCACTATTGCCGACTGTGGGTCATATGAAGCCTAAAATGCTCAGCCCGAATGATTTACCAGACTTACAAATAAACAATGCAGTTTGTAGAAAAACTGATGTCGAATTAGCGCGTAATGTTGGCAACATTAACAGACAAGAGGATGTTGGTGCGACGTGCAGGGTAGTGGGCTGCTATCCACACAACAACACTATTATTATAGTGAGGGTTTTCCCGCCGTAGGTGAATGGAGCGCGATACAACGGTGTACAAATTCCATAGCTAAAATAACGGATTTATAGAGAGTGGGGCATCCTTAGTAATAGATTTTACTTGTTCTGTGTTGAAAGAGTAAAAATTTATTACATACAAAAACTATCGGTACTGAAAAACAATTGTGTTTTCGCCTTCATTACCTTCAATCTATTAATGCCGAAAAAAGAAGTTTCGTTGAAGCTCACAGGAGAGAAAGCATTTCCCACTAATCTTTTCTCTCATGAATTACCAGCACTATTTGAACTGCACACAGACCACGCTATGAGGGAAAGGGTTAAAGCTTTGAAGACACAGTGGGTCGCGCCGCAGGTCTAATAACTGGCAGCTGTAATTCAAACCACGATGATAGATTAGTAAGAATGTTTGCTAGCGCATCGTCTCAACGCCGCATTGGGCCGAAATTCAAATACTTTGTTGCAGTATTTCTGCCGGAAAGATTTGAGTGACGGCCAACTCACGCGAGTTCTGTGTCTCAAATTTTGTCTGGTCACACCACGATGAGCACTCAGTCCCAAGGCCGCCTGACTACACTTATATAGATTGTAAATTACTATATATATGGCGTTATGCAGTCTTGGTCTATGACAATAGGATAACACACTACAACCACCGGGCTGGAATCAGTAAAAGCAGGGATACTGAATCAGATATGAATTCTTGAACAAGTTACATCACTGTTTACACTTAACTTTTGGACAGATCAAGAAAAGTACTTCTTAAAATACTCCGAGCACTTTGAAGCAGAATTAGCATTTACGTGCCAGTTTTTAATAAGTGGGTACAGGTCACTAAACTTTCCTTCCAGAACTGTAAAAATAGGTAAACTGGAACCTATCTGCATGCACCCTATGAAGCTCACCCTTCATACGAGCGAGTAAGAAAAGGTTCAGAGAATATGGAAAGAGCACGCCGAACCTCAATGGTTTATTAGGAAATCACAGACCTTGATTGCTACAAGTGGGCAGCTTCTAAACTTGAACTGTCGATGTTCTCTTTCTAGATGTCGAGATGCCTTGAAGTTTGCGTTCAAAGCGCTGACCTCGTGCTGAGATGACCCCTCAAAACGAGCGCTCGAAGTCACCGAAGTTATCTCAACCGTGGATCAAACTGTGGATTCCAGGGATTGTCAGTATCGAGACAGGACGGACCGCTTCCTACATTAGGAACTGATGACCGGGCTGCATCTACAGCTTGCTTTGCAATTAAATGCCCAGTATGACTATCGTAACTTGGAACCAGATCACCAGATCCCGCAATCCTCTCAAGCATGCTACTATTCTGACTAGAGCTTTGACACGACGAAGAAGAAGTTTCTAATTGCTCGGCAGAAGCCGTCCTACGGTCGGTTGGTGGAGATGATGGTAGTGGCACAAATGGTGGCTGACTGGGGACACCGGACTTCGCAGTACTGGGAGGCCTGGTTTTTAATCGCTCTATCGTGGGTAAAGGTGACGTTTTCTTAGGCAGTTTGTAGTCTTTTGGAAGAGCTTCTGACATGTCCCGCACTGTCGGCTGTTCCGAGGAGCTCGAGCCGCCGCCACATGAAGAACTGGAGGTGTGCTGACGGATGGGTGTGGAGGTTGATAGAGGTTGGGAAACTTGGGTTACAGGAAGGAGAGTCGATAATGGGGGAGGAGGTGGAGCAGTAAAGAATGGAAGCAGCGGAGGTGGCGATAATGGTGACTTGTCTTTGCATCGCTCAGGAGCAGCGGCAGAATTATCATTCTTTGTTACAGCGAATAGTTGCTCGGTATGGCGAGGAAGCTCAGCGGTGGGCTGCTCAGCAGTTTTATGAGGCGATAGCAGAGGAGTCGCAGGGGTTGGTGTGGATGGCAACGCGTCTGAACCTATTTGTTCTCCGTCTTCTTCGCTTCCGCTAGTGAAAAACGCAGGCACTTCGACTTCATTAATTTTGTCTTTAGAAGAGGACATGATGAAGCCTTTCCTCCTGCTTTTCTTAGCTCTGCGTTTTTTATCCCGTCGAGTGAATTCTTCAGCGAAGTTAATGGGCGGCTCTTGATTAATGAAGACTATGGGAGTGTCTTCGGAGTCACTCGAGCCTTCAGATCGAGGTGTGGTCATCAGCAGCTGGCGAGAGGCGAAATCAGCACTGATGGAAGAAGACCTGTCCGTTTGGCCCACATCATTTGCGTCATCCCCCTCAGAAATATCACACGCTGGGTCGCGGAACTGGAAATTTATATCTAAAATGGGATCCCTTTGAGAAGGGTGTTTGAGACTGAGGGCAGTGCTTCCATCACGAGCGGGTACATCTCGACGATCCAAACTGGTGGTCTGTTGCCTGGCAGTGGCCGAACTAAGAGCAGGAGCAGCTGTAGGGCTAGCTGGCGACTCAGGATACGACTTACTGCCCCGACTTCCTTTCTTGGTGCTTTTCTTCCTATCTCTCGCTCTGACGCTCTCAGAGTGAGCTTCACTCGAAGTGTCGACAGTGTTAGCTTCGTTTTTCAGGAAAGGAAATGATGAGGGAGAGAACGGACGTCTGACGGGCGAAGAGACGTAACTAGAGGCCACTGAGGCGTCATCAGGCGTGTTCTGGTGGAGGCGGTGCAGAGGTGAATCAAAAGGAGACTCCGACACAAGTAAACTAGCAGGTGGACTCGTGTCAACACCAGCAACTAAACTCGTGCCAATACTGCTACCATCCATACTGACGTCACTGCACATGCTGTTCCGGCTTGTGTTGAACGTACCACAGACGCTAACTCTATCACTCACGTCTCCCACGCTGTACCTTTTCTCTCCCCCACCTTCACAACAGGACATTTCTTCACCAGTTTCGCTGTCCCAACTGCCAATGGCTTGCAGGTCCTCGTGCCAGGGGATGTTCACGCGCTGTCCTGGAAGTTTCTTAGACGCTGAGGCGCTGGTGAGGACGTGCGGCCACGTCGGATTTGAGTCTGTCGTTGGAGGAAGGTTGACGGCGTCACTTGTGGGTTCTACGCAATGGACCTCCGCCGGCGCGCGCAGCACCCCAGCTCGTTCATATCTCGGGGACGATGAACTCATCAGTTCTTTTGTAAAAGATTCGGGTAACGACCCCATGTCCATGTGTGGGGTAACATTGCCTGTGAAATTCTCAAAGCCCAAAAGTTCCCCAGGATCGGCACTGCCCTGATCGGATGATGCTTGAGCAACAGAATTAAGAGGCACTACCGCATCCTCACCGTCTATGAAGGTCTCCCCAGACCCTGGCAAAGCGACTGCGCCCTTGGATCGCGTGCGGCGATGCCGCTGCCGCCCCTGTTTGCCACGTGCTGGTCTGTGCGCCATTCGCTCCCCAATTTCTTGTTCATCGACCAAGCTGCCACCAAGGGGGCTACGCTGCCGAGTCAGTCCTGGAGTACCTGGCGCGCCTACAGTAAAATGCTGAAAGCCGATGTTATCTTTGCGATCTAAAGCGTGGGCTTTTGCTGGCGTTTGATAAGAGCTCTCAGAAGAGTATTGGTAAGCGTTTGTCGCATCAATCCGGGGGATGTAATCAGTTTCATTGGGACTACGAGAATACGATCTTTTTTGTTTGTCATCCAAAACTACCGTTTGAGGATCCTTGTTAGGACCGAACACACATAAGAGCTCAGGAGTTGGAGTTTTTGTAGCTTGCTTATTGGCAGACATGTAAGAGTAGACATTGTGATCCACGTGAATATTCGTGTTGTTTACTTTGCTAGAGGCTCCTAGGCAAGACGGATCGAAACCTGACACATCTG
>LQNS02277998.1:11567107-11583077 GCA_001587735.2 Parhyale hawaiensis
AGCTCAGGAGTAGGAGTTTTTGTAGCTTGCTTATTGGCAGACATGTAAGAGTAGACATTGTGATCCACGTGAATATTCGTGTTGTTTACTTTGCTAGAGGCTCCTAGGCAAGACGGATCGAAACCTGACACATCCGAGCCTGAATTAGTGGCCCGCAGAGGCCGAGGTCGGTACAATACAGAAGAGTTGCAATCACTATCGTCTTCCCGATTGAGCCCAAGATTGTTTTGCTTAATCATCTGCTTCATTCGCTGCTTTTGGAAGAACCTCTTTGCTACGCCAGCCTGCTTGGGATTATAAAACATTTCAGGAGAGTACTGGAAACTCTCAGTCGCAGCACCAAAGTTCAGCAGCTGTAGAGCCGTGCCGTGAGGTCTGGCGTTCTCGGTCTTGGGGAAGGCATCGCTCTTGCTGGGGGTCGTGACCTGGTGGGACACAGACGAAGATTTGATCGTCGGAGAACGAGACGAGTCGCAACTGTGAACGCTGTTGGCAACAGCGGGTGAAGGGACTGCATTGTTTTGCTGGTGATTGTTGTGGATGGTTTGGACGAAGTTGCCAGCGGATGAATTATTGGCAGACGAGACACTTGCATTACTAACAGGGATGAGATGAGTGCCACTGCTGCCGCTACTGCTGGCAGCCACAGCGGCGTTATTGGCTACTTGAACCTGCACTTCTTCACACTCGGGCTTGCGATGATAGCAACTTTTGAAGTTCGTTTTCTTCCATGCCAACTTCACATCGGATCTCCCGAAGCAAAAGAATAGGAATATAAAGATACCTAGGCAAGAGGAGCAAAGAGCATAGACTAGACTAAATATAGTGGTGTGGTGGGGGATGACCGACTGAAAAGGACCGGCTGTGGTGATGGCAGCCGAGGCCCAAGTCAAAACAAACAACAACAGGGTGACTTCGTGAGCGCGCAGCTGCGTCAAGGGGCTGTGGTGACTGTCATACAGATGATCGCTTGCATTGGAGGCAAGGCTGAGCTCATCTGCATTGAGCCGGTCGGAGTTCAGGTGTGCAGTGAGGTGAGACGTGTGGCCTGAATGGGTCGTAACGTTCTCTGAGTTGGGAGACGCGGTGTCCAAAAGCTCCAATTCCGTGGTTTCTGTATTGGCAGCAGCTTCCGAGTAGCTGCCGGGCCCAGACTTAATCATGCAGTTGGTGAGAAGGCAGAAGACAGCGAGAATGGTTACCAAGACAACACTGGGGGCATAGAAAGCACCCAAACTAGGTGCCCAGGATAGGAAGCAGTAACTGTAACCAGCGTAATGGCGGAGGTTGACTGCGGCAGAGATTCCGCACAGGATGAGAGCGATGCCCCAACCAACGAGGTAGAAGCGAAGCATGGGCTTGGGAGGCAGAGGGGCGTCCGGAGGAGGATCGTCAGTTAGCAGAGGAGGCCGCAAGGCTTTAGTAACTTTTTTGTATAAATTTGACACGGAAACGATGATCCAAAGTAGGACGCAGGAAGACAGGTAGTGAAGAAGAATGCCAATGCCTTGGCACAAGCTTCGATTTTCGGTTTGGTAAATGCCCACCGTGTAGAGAACCAGCAGCAGTACAATTGCTATCCAGGTGTTGATGTAGGAATGTTTGTTTTTGTTGGTGGTGTGGATACGGGGGTGATGGACAGCCCACGTTACAATGGTGATCACGAGAAGGATAACGCACACAAAACTGCCAAAGTAGATCGCCGGGGCGCTAAGCCGGAACTCCGCACCCCTCTCGAACTCATTCGCTTTCAAGAAGCTCACATCCTGCAGGATACCATAGTGGGCCAAGCGGTCACAGCTAAATATAATTTGAGAGTTGAGAATTTTGACAACACTGCAGCCTTCACTAGTCCAGGAACCAAAATAACCATTACGCAAGTCCCCCGCTCGCCACCACACGGGCCTAATGTGGTTACTGTAAAGGGATGTTCGTAAAGTGACGGTGACGTTCCCATTTAGCGAGACAAAGCTGTCGTTGCGCAGCTGCCCGCTGAACCGGGCACCTATTACTGCAGAAGTCACGTCCCAGTCAGTAAACGTTGAGTTCCGTGAAGAAAAGTGCGGGAAAAGTTTGGCAGTTTCATACGCAAAAACCAATAACCTTCGTGGCGAATCTTGAGTACTCGAGAGGTGCGTGAACTGCAACCTTTGCCTTATGCTAGTGTCCTGCGCCGAGCGGCTTCGATCCCTGAAATTCAAAGGGAACTGCCAATGGGAATTGTTGTTCCCAGGGGCAAAGGCACCATGTGTGAGAGGAACGCCGCGCTGGCGGCGTGTAATCAAGCTATGACTGCTGGCTTCTGGCAGTTCTTTTCCAGAACTTGGTTCGGCGTTTGAGGTCTGTTCGCCCCCAGAGGGAGCCGAGACATTGTGTCGCAGCACCTCGGTTCTAGAATGACTCGACGCATCAGAAGGCACCGCTGAGTCGTTTTCTTTTCGAATGCCGACATTGCGTTGATTAAGTAATGCTTTGGAGCGTGTCAGGGCCTCCTGTAGATCTTCGTTGATACGACGGTTAGGACTGCTTTGGAGACTTTCTGGAAGAAGTTCGCTGTCTTCCGATAGTTTCAAGCTCATGGCGTCACTGGGACCAGTGCCGTCTATGGAAGCTTTGGCACCGCCGGGGTCGCCGTCGACACCAGCTGGAGCAGAAGCGTCTCTGGGGGAAGGTGTTGCACCCAAGAGCTTCCCGGGAATCTCCAATACAGCATCGACCAGGGCTTCATCAGGTCTGAAATCAAAATCCAACGAGTAAAATAAGATTTAAATGCAAGTGCAAACTAAAATTAGGCCAACATCATGCCACTTTTAGCTCAATCATTGGCATAGAGGCATTGAATAACTTACCTGTTAAAAACACCATCGGAACTTATGTAACACGATACCTGAACACCCCAGCACAAAAATGGTTAAACAAATTTCTTAGTGTCTCACCTAAGTTTTCCTGTCTCTGAGCTTAACGACTTGACTGTCTCCATTTTGGAGAGGTTTGTCCCTAAGAGGACTATTCTTGTGAGGTCTCGGGATAGGCCGTGGTTTGACGACCAGTGTCGGTTAGCTTTCGAAGCTAAACTAGCGGCCTATCGGACATACCGGCGTTCGCGTGACCGCACGTTGTGGCAGACCTATATTGATCGTAGGACCGAGGCTAAGCGTGTGTATGAGGAGGCACAGCGTTGTCTGAGGCAACGTTCCAGGGAGTCTCTGCTGAGCATTGACCATCCATATCGTCGGCGGAGTGAGCTAAAGAGATCAGTGTTCGGTGCTGAACCTTCGTTGCCGCCCCTTGTTGGTCCCGGTGGGGGCATCATTACTGATCCCTTGGCAAGGGCGGAGCTTTTGTCGGCTCACTTCGACGGGAAGCAGAGCAGAGATGTTATCGCATTGCCTCATGGATGCCACCCTGAACCTCGCTTGATCTGTTTGGCTTTCAGATCTGGTACAATCAAGGTGCTGCTTGAGGGCCTAGATCCGTATGGAGGTGTGGATCCGGTGGGCATGTTTCCTTTGTTTTATAAGCAGCTGGCTGACGTTCTTGCCCCCAAGCTTGCAGTGATCTTCCGGCGCCTGATACGGTTAGGAAATTTTCCTCGTTGTTGGCGTACTGGGAATATTAAACCTATTCCCAAGGGTCCGGAGTCGCCCTATGTTTCCAACTATCGACCCATCACACTGACCTCTATTTTGTCGAAGGTGTTCGAGAATTTGATCGCTGGTAAGCTTGGTCGTTTCGCTTAGGTTGCGGGCTTGCTGTCTGCTGTGACGCTCTGTTGTCGGTGTCACACTATTTACAGTCTGCGCTGGATTGTAGGTCGGAGGCACGCCTTTTCCAGTTGGACTTTGGCACGGCGTTTGACAGGGTTAACCACAGGGGTCTATTATACAAGCTGGAGTCCTTTGGTGTGGGTGGTAGGGTTCTGTCAGTCATTCGTGATTTTGTTTCTGAGCGAACGCAGAGTGTGTCTGTTGACTGCGTCTTGAGCACCTCAGTCGCGGTGGTGTCTGGCGTCTCTCAGGGCAGTGTGCTTGGCCCGCTGTTGTTCGTTCTCTATACTAGTGACATGTTCTCTGCGCTTGAAAACACGATGAACAACTATGCCGACAACTCAACTTTGATTGCAGTGATACCTGCTCCTCGCCTGCGTGATGTTGTCGCTCAGTCTCTGAATAGGGATTTGTCATGCATTAGTGCATGGTGCTCGGTCTGGAGTATGAAGCTGAATGCCAGTAAGACCAAGTCGATGATTGATAGTCGGTCTCGTACACCAACTGGAGATTGATCACACTTTGCTTCAGGAGTCTAGCTCCTTGGAGATTCTTGGTGTTGTCTTTGATGAGAAGCTTACTTTTGAGCCACATATTAGGAGGTTGGTGTCGCGTGCTTCCACTAAGATTGGGCTCCTGCGTAAGGTGAATTCTGTGTTTGGTGAGTCAGGTTGTCCGCAGATGTTTCTATGCTTTTTTGCTGCCTGTGTTAGAGTATTGCTCACCGGTCTGGGCTTCAGCTGCTGACACTCACTCGCGTCTGTTGGACTGACTTGTTAGTTCAGCCAGCAGGCTGTGCGCTGATAATGATCTGGTGAACCTGTCCCACACGAGAAGAGTAGCCGAGCTATGTATGCTTTAAAAGGTGTATAATAATGAGAGGCATTGGTTGTATTCTTCTCTCCCTGCCCTGAAGGTTTTTGGGATAGAGACTCGTGCTGCGTGCGGAGCGTAATCTTTAATTTTGGAGGCTGTCATATGTCGAACTAATCAGTTCTGTCGGTGCTTCGTGCCCTGGTCGGCTAAAGTTTGGAATTTGTTGCCGGCATCGGCTTTTGGTCGTATTGGCTTGCAGGCGTTAAAGTCGGCTGTCAATGGTTTTTTGCTGGATTTCCTTTAGCAGCGTTTTGGGCTTCCCGGTGTTGCAAGATGCTTCATTTGGGTTGTATTACCTGTCCATGGGAGCTCAAGCGTGAAGTTGTAATAATAATAATAATAATAATAATAATAAAGACACACTTATGGCTGGCGAACGACCGCACAAACTTGAACAGAAGAGCCACTGCTAAACGAAATAAAGAGCAACGAAACCTAAAAAAATCCCACCTGTAGACAGGCTGCGAGGCGCCATGACACGACAGACGCCGTTGGCTGCTGTGCATGGACCGACGGTGTAGTACACACACCACTGCATCCGCCGCAGTCTGGTGGAGACGGTTTATGATATAAGTAACACTAATAAGAGAACTAATAATTTAGTACCTTCTATATAGCACTATGACAACACCTAATGAGGTGCTCAGTCCGAGACATTGATGTGAAAGCGGTGCCATGTAGGCGACGGTGTTGTGTTCGTGTCCGCGTTAGTCACCCCGCGGCAATATCTGTTCGGGGCCAAGGCCTGAGGTCCTAGTTCCTGGCAGCGTGCTGTCGCGTGACCGTGTGGTCGCCTGCGGACTTCCATTAGGGTTATATTATTTTTATAAACAGGCCTAGAGTTTTGAGGAGTTTGGGCTTATAGTGTGAAGAACAGAAGAAGTAGCCTAGCACGGAAGGCCAATATGCGAACCATTCGTTGTATGTACTTCCGCAGACCTACGGCTGCACTTCAACAGTGAGTCACAGCGAGGTAGAAATTCCAGTATTCAAGTATCGGCTGTTGTCAGAGTGCCAGGAATCTTTATACTGTATTTTATGCGCGCCTGAAGCCTAATGGACTTGGGATAAAAAGCTGCACTTCCTCGATATTGATAGAGCAGCTCAAGAAGGGATTGTTACATGCAAAATTTCAGCTTCCTGTCCAAGGAGCAAGTACCATTGAATTGGGAAAGTAATATGTACAGTAACACAATCACAGATGACAACTTCACATGGTCACAAAAAGTCAAATATGGCCCACTGAGCATTGCGTCAAAACACAACGCACGCTCACCTCCAATTGCCAAGATCGTATTCTACGTACGCCATGAAATTACGAGTCTGAAAATTTTCATCAGAAATATTCAGTGGACCAAATAGCTTCGAGCTTCCGCAAAAATGGAAGTGGTTCCTTGCGATTTTGTAAACAATCTATCTTCTTCTTTTAAACTTTGAATATCCTTTCTAACAAATAATATTTCACTAGACTAGTAATCATTTTTTTTTTTTTAAACTTTGAATAGCTTTTCTAATAATATCACACTGGTACATCAATCACTCTATTACATCACCCGAATCAGGGTAATTGTAATACTTCTGAACACTAACAAATACATACATAAAAACACACACGTCCATAGTTACATCCTGCTACGCAATAATCTAAAACTTGATTTGATACGGCACAACTCAATATTTCCATTACCTCCGGCAAGTACTTACTTGGAGCTGCAGCCTCTCGTGCAGCTTGCGAAGAGTAGCCTTATTTTTCTGTCTATGACTTTCCAAATTTCCATTGGAGGTATTGCTTTCATTGCTTGGAGGGTGGCCCAAGTCTTGACTGACCGTCATTGTCGTGGAATTAATGCCAGGCGTAGTGGTTTCCACCACGTGAACGGGAGTAGTTTTACCATGCACAGTATCACCGTCTCCGTCTTTCGTTGTATGGTGTTCTGTTGCTAGCGTATCCAGGGTACTTGTGCTTTCTGACGCTTGCGTCTCAATCGGGGACGGAATATCGGATGCTGAGGCGGAGGCACCGCGCTTTTGGCGGTCTGCGATCTTGGCTTCGACGGAGGAAGCATCGTCTGGCAGCTGCGAATTGATGGGGACTGTGAATACACGGGACGAGTCGCTGATGCGGTGCACGGAACTGTCGCCACTGAGCGTCTTCGTGGCAACTGGCGATGCCACTTGAGGAGAGGCTGCTTTTCCAAGACGGCGGGAGTTGCGACCCAATTGGTTCCTATCGCTAAGACCATTAGCAGGACCAGCGTTGCTTGCCAGTTCACGTTCAATACCTGGACGGTCAGTGCGACTGAACGCTTGGTTCCAGAGGCCTTCTGGAGAATCTCCACCGCCCCGGGTGCCGGTGGCAGGATTGGCAGGGTGCGGCTGGGTAAGAGCTCCGCCATGCATGGTAAAAGAAGGTGCGGGGGCCAGCGGAGGGAGGGGAATGGGGAGCTGCAGGGCGTGCAGGTGAGGTGGGGTGGCGTGTGACACGGAGGGTACAGTCTCCGCCAAAGACCACAGCGTCATCAGCAGCCGCGTGCACGAGTGATCCTCTCGCTCTGCCGAGCTCAGATTGACTGCAACAACAATAATTGAAATTCAAAAAGGAAAAAGAAGAATCAACAGGGGACACTAGCAATACTAAAGGAACATAACTTTTGCATCAATTAACAGTGCACTATTAGCGTTCTAAAACCACAAAAATTATATTTGTGAATAATGGCTACACAGATGGACGTAATATTGACGTTGTTCACATATAGCTTACGAAAACACAACTTCTTCTGTTTTCAGACCATATATATATGATGGATTCAGAGTAATCGGAAACGCTTGTTGCAACAATAAAAGCAGGCGCTTTGGTTTTGTACTTTGTATATTGAAAATCGAATCTTCATGGATCACTCTACATCTAGAGACAATATTTTACTATATGCCAATGAGTTCAATTGTAATAGAATAACATATCATGACCAAAGTATCTTTACTTAACGAGTGCACCAAAAGCTTGCAGCTAAAGCGTCAGGATGAGTCTGGCTCCTCAGAAGAACAGCTTCAAAATGATGCAGTTCATATTCTGTCTGGCGAAAGGTACACAAAGCTACAGCATGCAACACGAAGGCCGTGACTCGATCAATTTCAGCGCATAAAGTCTCTGCTTCGTCCTCCTAGCCAATTACCCACTCAATACACTGATTGGTCTCATTCCGTAGTGCAGTACCTGGCACTGATCAAATTATAGCGTGCAGAGAATTAAAAGATAATCACAGATATTTAAATTCTATTCGGTGTACCACTCACCAGAAGAAGCTGACATAGAAGCCCCGACCAGGTCGATGAGCATAAGCGCAACCTCTCTGTTGTCTGCTGCAGCAGCAGCTGCAGCACCAGCGGCAGCTCCCAGCGGACTCCCGAAGCCAAAGGTGGTCCTTCTTCTACCAGAAATACCAGCGAGACTCGAGGCGTACGCAGCGCTCATCTCTTTCGATTTATTAACGTTGGTAATGAGCTGGTGGGAATAGTACTGCAGAGTGCGGGCGAGAAACACGACGTCAGCGGAATCACGCAGCACATGCACGCCGTCTCTGGTGAAGTTGTGGAGACTGCGGGCACTCTTTATCAAGCTGGTCTTGCTCATGGTTAGGTTGGTGAGGGAGAACTGCTGTAGCACTCGTGTCGTCTTGGAGGTGAAGGGGCACTCTTTGGTGTTGAGCCTGTCCCACCGGCCCTCAGGGGTGCAGGTGTGGTAGGCGGTGGGCGGGTGCAGGTTGGGGTGAGGACCAGTAAAATGGTACAGTTGGTTGTGGTGAAACGATGACGTAGAAGAAGACTTGGTATGGCAAGGGAGGCTGACCATCACACCGGCCACTGTGTGTGGCCACGAGAAGGCGCCACGGTTGTTGTGGGTTTCTGTAGGTGGAGAGAGATCCATGATTGAGATGCCAACGGGGCCGAATACAAATAAACGCAAAGTCAACTTGACCACATACTTCTACTGGGTAACCACACGCGTTCGTGCTGCAGATATTGGCCAACTGGCCCCAGCTGAGTGTATGGCTGCAGTCGCTATTGATGCAAGGCTTTTATGCAGCAACGTGCACCCTATGACCCTCCCAATTTCTGGTTAGGGTCAGTACCCTCGCAAAAGCATGTAAACATCAAACGCTGACTAAGCCCGAAAAACAAAAACAAAAAAAAAAACTATCCTACTGACTGCAGACGCGAACCAGCGACCTTCTGGGTCATTCATATAAGCCTTCCCATTATTATTATATTATGGGTTTTCCCGCCGTATATAAGCATTCTATAGGCGGCCGCTACCCCGGGTAGCGCGAATTTCTGCTGTGTGGGTTGTAAAGCAAAACTGTGTTCTTTCTGCAGGCTTTCCTTGGGTCCTAACATTCGGCCGCTAATTAACAACGATAACTAAGAAACGAATGGCATTGCGCTAAACATAGCTGAAAGTCTATAAATTCATCAAATGCCCACCACTGATCGTTTAGTACCATCTACACTCTTTCCCATAGGTACTAACTAATTTCCTTCTTCACGATGGTGCTGCAGCTTGTCGCGAACCGAACACCCACAAGGGAACCACTAGCTACAGGACGCACCATTGACAGGGCAGTACTTGGTGTGGCGGTGGATGACGTAGATGCTCAGGGACTTGCTGCTGCTATTGCCACGCAGTGGCGGCGGTCGTGGCGNTTGAATTTCGACCATCTTAAAGCCTCCCACCTGATGAGCTGAGGACAGCGAAACGTACGTCGTGGGTAACAGAATTTCTTCTTTATGCTTCTCATCGCATTCTTCAATATCTAATATAATGCCATCTCAAGACATTCCTATTATTATTATATTATGGGTTTTCCCGCCGTATATAAGCATTCTATAGGTGGCTGCTACCCCGGGTAGCGCGAATTTCTGCTGTGTGGGTTGTAAAGCAAAACTGTGTTCTTTCTGCAGGCTTTCCTTGTGTCCTAACATTCGCCCGCTAATTAACAACGATAACGAAGAAACGAATGGCATTGCGCTAAACATAGCTGAAAGTCAATAAATTCATCAAATGCCCACCACTGATCGTTTAGTACCATCTACACTCTCTCCCATAGGTACTAACTAATTTTTTTCTTGACGATGGTGCTGCAGCTTCTCGCGAACCAATGTGGGTGTTCCCTTGGTGATCGATGTCCTGCGTGGTAACTGTCCCGTCATGAACCACACCGCCACCTACTGCATCTACGAGTCCCTGAACGACGACGATAACGGTGCGTCACCGCCGCCAGCACCGCACCGTGTGAGCGGATCGTGCAGTTTCGGGGCATTAACGGGACCATGCGGGGGCAGCTTGGGCCCGGCGTCGGTGGTAGGTCGGTGGCTGGGGCCCGCGGGACCTGGGAGCGCTGCTCCAGCAGGAGCCTCCACCCGACAGCCCCACTCGCCGCCGTGACGGGCGCCTAGACGGCGGATCTGGACCAAACTGCTCACACAAATTAATAGTTAGAACATAGTTATGTCTCCAGTTACTTCTAAAGGTCACATGAGTAAATAATTTAGTTCAGTTAAATTTGATTGTCTCAACAGGATAATGATTCACTTCAGATAACTAATGCATCTAGCCCTATAACCGATCGAGTGTGAGTTTACATAGTTCAGAAATTACGAGTCTAGGACAGATGAATTTAGGTTATACTACACTAGTATCAAGGGTTAATATATCCCTGAAAATTTTAAAAATGGTGGATTCACTGCCATTAGTGAGACCGCAACCATGTACTGTACATACTGCCAAGTGAAGGTCTACTGCTCTTCAGTGACCAAATGCCTGGTTCAACGGTGACACTTCAAAGAGTCCCAAAAGAATGCAGTTAGAAGTGTCGATGAACAATAAAGGGAAAGTGTTGTCGGTTGCCAGGATGATAGTTGGCTGTAAGACTTATAACAAATGGCCATAATAATGTTTCTCTTTATTGTAAACGAGCCAGTTTAGATGAAGCTATGACTTCCTATTCTTAACACACAACTTCAGAGGTACTTTTCCATAAGAATTGAACTTTCTTGCCAGAATTATTCAACTATTTTCAGTACTGAGAGCACAAGAGCAGAGAAGGAGTTATGTTGCACAACGATACCCTAATTCACAGTCGCTACGACAGACAACATAACGATGTGTCTCCTCGTTCCAATGCAGGAATGTTTCCGTGTGTCGCGACTCAAGTCCTCTTTCCACGTGTGACCGTGCGGGGATTCGAGTGCAGTTGCCAATTGTCTTTACTCTTTTTATCTCACCCAAGCAGCCTCATTCGCCAAGAAGGCCTCCTGAGCCTTGGCCAACTGCGAATGCCCTGAGTTAAGTGTAACCAGGGTTGCGGAGTCGGATGATTGAAGGTCCGACTCCGACTCCTGGCCCTCCAGAATTTCCGACTCCGCTCTTGGCCCTCAAGATTTTCCGACTCCGATTTCTTGGTCCAACAAGTAGATATTTGATGTAAACATTAAATATTTCCAAATAATTTTTGCTAGTATATACACATATCAAGTTGCAGATGCTAGGTATATTGTACATACGCAATGATATTTTGCATCATTTGGGACATTAAATTGAGGCTATGAGGACATTAAAACAATTTGGGTAAAACTTTCGCACCTGGTACATTATGTGAGGGGGCATGGGAGGATGGGAGGTTGGGAGGGGGGGAGGGCGGCAAAATAATCAACTTTTTTTTATCGATTGTTCTGAAATTTGCATAGTATATGTATTTTTTTAAAAAATAAACACATTTTGCTCCTACAATTTTTTATTTAGGCCTTTGTTTTTGAGATAATGGAAATATATATAAATATATACCTATGCATTTTTTCCTAAATTTCAAAGGAATAGAACCCAACGAGTTTTCACGCTACAATAAAAACAATGACAGTTTTGGAATCCTTGAAACATTCTTAACAAAACTACAGAGCTGGACTCTCCATTTTTTATTCTGTCCGATCACTACCTAACTAATATAGCTATAGGGAAAAAAATCGGTTTTGAGCTGTGTTAAAAAAAATAAAAATAGGGAAAACTGGAAAATCCTGCTCTATAGTTTCGTTAGGTATGTTCCAAGGATTCCAAAACTGTCATTGCTTTTAGTCTGGCATGAAAACTCATTGAGTTCTATTTCTTTGAAACTTAGAAAAAATGCATATAGCTATATTTATAGATATTTCCCATTATCTCAAAAACTAAGGCCTAAATCAAAAAATTTGTAGGAGCAAAATGTGTTTCTTTTTCAAAAACACATATACTACGGAAGTTTCAGAACAATCGACTCAAAATTGATCATTTTGCTCCCCCCCCCCACATAATATACCAGGTGCGAAAGTTCTACACAACATTTTCTCAATACAGTATTCTCACCATATGGAATAGGAAAATACACGGTAGCTATAGCTGTAAAAGAGAAATGTACAAAAAATTGTCCACATTTACAATTTTTTTAAAATTTGTGACTGAAAATTCAGAATTGAATGATAGGTATTTGTTTATAAATTGGATTCCGGAGTCGGGCTAAACAAGCCGACTCCTAGAGCAAGTGAGATTCCGACTCCGACTCCGCAACCCTGAGTGTAACGTCAAGAACATAGACGCACCTTTCAACTCCGTCCTTGTGCCGATGCGTAGTGACCACGATGCTCTCAGCACCAATTGCACCTGTGCTGTTCAGGCGGACTGTGCTGCTGTCTGCTGCTGCAGCCACGGGCACCACAACCTCGGGCTTCACTGTCACCATCCTCGTCTGCTGGTCGGGAGACGGAGGGTCTGCAGCCCCAGCAGCAGGGCCTGGGCCAGCGTTCGGGCGGTCGGAGGGCTCGGCAGCAGCCACGCCAGGAGGCAGTGTAGGGGCGGCGGTGGTCGGGTGGATGAGCACATCGTCTTGGTACCAGTAGATTCTAGGGGCGCCTGTGGAGTTGCTGGGAGATGCCGCTCGCGGATCAGACTTTAGGGAGTCCAAGCTGGAAAAAAGAGATACCTAGTACTTACTAGCTGTCAAAGATGACTTGCGCCAGAACTTCATGCTACAAGACTTAGTACTTAATTAACTGCATCCGGTACTACCGACCTACATACCCTTGTCAAAACACTTGCTTTATCATCGGGTAGACTGAAAAGAATGGACTATAGAGCATATAGGCCTTACTTTACACGCAAAACTGTTCTTTTCAACATAGAAAATGCTCCAAACCTCCTCCTCCACCAGGAAACAGGGCAGACTTTACTAGACTGTATAGCCGCTACTGCGACATGTCACACTATAGTAATACACGGAAATTGAACCACAAACATACCCCCAAAATGCAGAAATTTGAGTGCTCATGAGTAACTAAGTACTCATCATATCAAAACGTCTGGTAAATGCAAGAAGGGGCTATGACAGAAATATCATGCCAAACTCAATATTCCTTGATAAGTGAAGAAGCACGGGTCAAGTGTACCGAACACTCATAATAAACGGTCTCCCAGCGGTCTCATATCCTAACTGTAAATCAGTTTTCATACTAACAGCGCTACTGGAAACGTGACCGAATAGTCCCGGTGAGCGCACGGGGTATAGCATGTATCAGCCTCACGTCCCCACAAAAAAGAAACATCAAGGTTATTGACACTAACGAACAGCTGAGTCAGCATGACAGTTGTGCCCCTGATAAGATCCTCGTCAAGAACCGTTGTTGAAGGACATAATTAGCAAGCGACCTGCAGAGAATTAGCACTCACGGGTGACTAAGAAAGCAGCGCAGGGTGAGGCTGTCGCCAGCAAACACGACCTGGTCCCAGCCCGGGTCCAGATCCAGCAGCGCTGGGCCACCTGCGCCGGCGGATGAGTCTGTAACGGAAAGTGCGTACCGTTACGATGGAATACGGAGGACCATGCAAGCAACGTGATGCTATGAAATACCAAACGTGATGTACTGCAATGAGGAACATAATGCAATGAAATACGGAACGTGATGCAAGACATTTCGAGCGAGATGCAATGAAATACCAAACGTGATGCAATAAACAGGAGACGTAGTTCATAAATCAAATCAACAAACACAAAGATTCGGCGAATGTTCCAGGAGACAAAAACCTCGGATGTTGTACGTTCGTGATGTGCCTCAAGTCCAGTGATGATCAAAGGAAGGACGGTGGCGCTACCAAGTGCTGCCGAGGCGCCCCGAGCACTGAGGCAAGAGCAGCAGCAGCAGCGCAGCGGTGCAATTTCCAATGCAGAAGGCGTCGCGACAAAATGGACAAGTCAAGGGGAGGAGCTCACACGCGCGACACAAGTTTGGCAAGATAAAATCATCGCACTTTCTGACTGCCGTAAAACACAAGACACGGAGAGTGGCTTAGGTGAGGTGCAATTCAATCAAATGGAGATAAACTGATTTTTGGGCGCGAGAGAGACCTTGCAACAACATCAATTCAACATCAGAAGATCGGCAGTTGCAGTGTGTTGCTTGGGAAAATCAACAGTGTCGTGATGTGGTTTACAAAGAGAGGATACCTGTAGAAAAAAGATCGGTAATGTAGCAATGTGAGAGCCATGTTCCAGCAACACTTGCTAAGCGTAGTAAGAAGTTTGGAAGCTACCGTATGTTGCTCATGAAATTTTGCAGCGACCGATGTGACGTACAAAAGAGTTATGAATCATACGTGCATAATTACGAGCAATTATGAAAGATAAGCAGCGTTCAAACAGCACCGACTTGGGATGGAAAGAAGTTAAGACGTTACGGTGTTTAGTAGTAGAAACCAAGTAGTGTAAGAAATTACGTATACAAAACAATAGCTTTTATATATACTAAAAAAAACTATCCTGAAAAATTTTTTTCCACTGCTGTAAACTTCGCTCAACAGTAGCTATAGCAAAAAAAAGTCATGGTTTTGTAGCCGGGATAGGACTTATTGATACATTCCATCAAAAGTTTGCCAACTGCCCACGAAAAAGCGTTGTGTATGGCTAAGAGAAAGGTTAGGTTATTAATAGAGTTTGATCTCGAGGAATGTCAGAAAACCCTCCAAAGCAGGGCACTTGTAGTACTGCCACGACATGCACTGCGTAGTGCCACACTTCAACTGTTTTACCGTCGGAAACGAGAAAACGCTTCAGTGTTTTTGTGTTTGCCCGATACGCTTTTTTTTAGACCTGGTCGTTCGAATTTTTTCTGAAAACGGCATTTTCATAATATGATTTGAAAAAGGAGCAGTTCAGGTAAAACACAACATCAACATAAAAAAATGAAACTTGGGTAAAAAAACGAAACGCCGTTTTAGACGCAACGGTTAGGGAAGAGGGGGGCAAGTATTTGCATAAGAAAGCACAATTTTTCGCGCGCGCACATTCAGGTCCGTAAAAGCAGCAATGAGAGCGAGCCAGAGCCCTCAGAAAGCTTCAGAAACACGGAACTGCAGCGCGGGGAAGCTGCTCAGCCACTGCAGCAGTTAGCAAAGTAAAGTGTCGAGTTTTGGGTGACGGCGAAGCGACAATATCTCAACAAAGCATGCAAGTTCAGATAATCCAGCTGGTACTTTACCAACAAAATTCTGGCATTTTCTGAAGAGAGAAACACAAATGGACATACCACGGAGAGGAGTTCAAATGCACTACAACACTGGCCCAAAACTTTCGCGTTTTTTCCACAACAGACGCTGGAGTTGCGCGAACAGCTAAGTTTGGGCCAGCAATATCGTGAGCATTTCCAAAACAAAACAAAAAAGAAACGTAAGCCAACTAACTACAGTGAGATAAAACGTTTGCATTTTCCGCGATAGCTACACAAACTTCAACAGCAGCCGAGGACGTAGAGAGGCTAAAACTATTGTTGTAATACAATTTGTTGGAGCCTCCCTCGGCACAACTATTGTGTTTCAAAAGAAGAAAATGAAGGAACAAGTAGCATGTCGATAAAAACGTGGGACCAAAGCACGAGGAGGTTCCCACACAACATCAACACGTACGGGAACAGCAAGATAGGAGGAAGAACAGAACCTAGCATCATCAGCACGAGTAAGAAAATGGAAGGGGGGCACTGCTCCCCATAACATAAGAAGGACGAACATAAATAACTTGAACCTATGCCCCCCGAGGAGACAACATCGAGTACTTCCAGAAATGGATACGTAGAGAGGTGCACTGCACCGAATAGCTCAATTGCTTCACAGAAATGGGACTAGACGTTCGAGTTTTTCAACAGACGCACCACAGTCACAACTAGAGCACTCTGAGAGCGCATACCTCCGCCAAGTGAGCTAACGGTAGCAAAAATTCAAATTGGCTCTGAAACCATAATTTTCTTTGCATAAACTC
>LQNS02277998.1:11584607-11596954 GCA_001587735.2 Parhyale hawaiensis
CAAACAAACAAACAAACGGATGGACATATCTTCACCAAAAGTTAATCATCTGTTCCTCCTAACATACCTAACAATCTTTGTAAATTTCATCCAAATCGGTTCATAACTTTTTGAGTTATCTTGGTGACAGACAGACAGACAGAGAGACAGACAGACAAACAGCCAGACAAACACGACGAAAACATAACCTCCTTGGCGGAGGTAAATATTCGCAGTAGTTGTGACCTAAGGTATCCTGAAGTGACCCGAGGTACAGTTACTAGTGGTGCCTAGTAGCAGCAGCAGCAGCTGCTACAGGTAACCAGTTGTAATTAGGATACCTAACTAATCTTTCCTACAAACAACTATATGTAACCAGTGGCGCTGCATATATGTGTATGTAATCAGTGGTCACTCGGGGTAAGCAATGGTAACAACAATAGATGTGACGAGTAGAAACTACATAATTGTAACAAGCTATAACTAGTATTTATTAGTAACTAGTAGACCTGCGGGTGAAAAACTTCACGCAATAATCAATATTTTTTTATTAATATAGGCCGTTGCGGATTCTTCTCTTCTCTGACTTGCTTCATTTTCGTCGTTGCTCCTTTGTCGTGCTTTCAACCTCCGAGTTTTTTTCTCTGACTCGTTTCCTCATTTTCCCGCTCACGCTATGAGCAGCTCTTATTCACTTCTAGTAAGTTATAAACTTTGTTTAACCTCCGTAACCGCAACTCAGGCGTTCCAACAGAGATGAGTGTGTAGTATTTAAATACCACATAATTTGTCGCGTGGCCTACGTGCGCTACTACGGGCAGGAAAGAAGGCGCCAAGCATAGTAGGAGACACTCAGATGGTATGCCTCTTTCACGGCCTTCCACACGAGAGAGACGAGAGAAGTCCCGTGGAGCAGGTGCGCTATCTCGATCGACAGCCCACCTCACGGAACAGAAACGGAAATTAAGAACCTACCTAACTTTATAAAATTAACCTCGTCAGTAGGAACTGCGGCCAAATGCAACATCTCCTGCGGAAAAGGTACTCGGGTATACCCCTGGGGTCGTCAGGCCCATATATATTATGGCAGGGATAGGGCCCGTCACAATATAACCGTGAGGGCCTTATTCACTTCTGTAACCTTTAGGCTTCAAGTCTTTTCTTGACTGTACCGCATAGACGATTCACATTTCGCCCTGCACGTGGCTCGTCTTCGATCGACCTTGAGACTGTAGAAGTTTCGTACTACTTATACGTTCCGTATCTTTCTTCTTGATTAGGCGTGCGTCTTCAATAGTGAGAGGCAGAAAAAATCTTGAGTAAAACACTGCAATACACTTGAATGTAACTCCAGCCAGCTTGTATGCATATCAGCGCTCCGTAGCCAAGATACGGTCTTGCGAACTTAAATATCTGCTTCACTGAAATTTTAGGCTATGAAACAAAATTCGCACATTCAAAGAATGACAATGTGAAGGATGATTTGCGAGGTATGGAGCTGGAGGAACACAGGGTAATAGACAGAGATACATGGAATAGCAAGATCAGCTTTAGTGACCACCCTCTGAACGGGAAGAATAATACCGCTGTAGAAGAAGTAGAAGTGAAAAGACAGTAAGCTAGAAAAAATAGTTGTGTACTGCCCGTGAAAAATCACTCCCTCCAGAACGTTTCGTCGATCATCTGCTGAATTTACACGTCGTGACATGAGAGCAAAAAGTTATAAAATCGGACTCCAGAAGCTACATACATAGTGTTCCGATTTCATGAAGTGCATATTTCAAGCAAGACGTATCTTCAGATAAAGGGATGAGGATCAGCCGTCGCCATCTTCTGCAATCTGGTGATCATTTTACAAAATCTGCAATATGGCTTATTTTTCGCCTATCCATTTCCTTCAAAGCAGACACGAAATGAATAAATACATGAAGCGTTTTATTATATAGGGATTACTAGCTGTAACTAGAACTACACAAGCTCACAGTAACTACTCGCATTTGATCGTAACTAAAGGTAACTACTGCATTAATTATAAGACCTTGGAGTTGTTACTAATAGTATCTAGGCATGACTACTGTAAGCTAAGAGTCATTAGTCAAAATAAGATACAAAATCAAGCAGTGGATAGAAGTAACTATTCTGTTATTTTTTTTCTTGCACCGCTATGCGTACATTAGTAATCTGAACTCATCAAAAACTACATTTAGTCGTGCCAATATGTAGAGTACTGTAGTGACAGTAGTTCAGACAGAAATGCATAGTTATGCACGATAATGCATCAGCCCGTGCATCGATGGCCACAAAGAAATTTCTGTCTTCCAAAAAAAAAGGCTAATGAATAATTAATGGAGTGACCTCCATCCTCTCCGCACCCCCTCTACATTGAGAATATGTGAAACATAATAAAAGCTTATATATACTGCGGTGGGAAACACAATATTCATCTAAAGGAGCTTTGTGGCAAGCCAAGTCTAGAGCGTCTGAGAACTTAGAACGTTCCGTCATTTCACAACTGATGGTATCAATGAACCATCGCCTTGTAAACGTGCGTGAGCGTCGGGACGAATACAACGACACGTAGGCTGCGTCATGCGATTCGGGAGTCGTTAGTTCCGTATATATGTGTCATTTGCTCAATTCGTGTGTTTTTTTTACACTTGGGGCAAACTAACTAAAGAATTTATGTGTATTATCACAGCATCTGATACCGAGTAAATTATTTTCTCTGCTAACCAAATTTGCAATTTAGCTACAGCTTTTAAAGTTAGTATACTGTAGCTACGTTCTGTAAATACTATATAAGTTGCACTTCTGCCATCAAATTTATAGCATTCTTCTTCAAATACTTTTTCATTATTCACAAAATATATACCTGCATACCAGCATCTGCACAGTGTACTTACGAGTTTCTTACGATTTTCGGAATAATTTTGGAATTTTCCAAAACAATGTTCTTGCAGTCAATGTTATCAGCAAGGAAAGATTTCTTATGCCTTAGTGAAGTGGAATTAGCCGGTGCACTTTAAAATTTGATTTATATACCTACATATAAAATCCATAAGATGTATTATTTGAATAAAACTTTTAATTTAATAGATCAAATGTAGAGGTGCATTGCATCCCTTTCAAATTAGTCATCGGTTTTTTGCACTGCACAGTAAACAAGTATTCTGGCACAGAAAATAATTTAACACTTGGGAGCGCATTCACTGCAGCAGCAACAGTTCTTACTAAGGCGAGGTGCACAACCCATGTAGCGGTTTTGTTTTTCTGTTGGGGGTAAAAATTACGCCGAATCATTAACCGTACTAGCTTTCTTTTTTCGCGACATCCTTACACTTCAGAACAGTTCTGACTTGTAGAAAGGGTGGCTTTTAAGGTGATTTTAGCGGTGGTTGTGACCAGAACCACTCAATGCGTTTCAAACTCAACATATCCTAGTTCTTGCACGTACCTCGTCTAACCCAATTCTTCCCACAAATTATTCGCCTTACCCTAACATACCTCGTCTAACTCTATGACGCGCCGGACATTTACCGCAAAAACTATCGTGAAAACCACGGCCGTTAGAAGTGACCTCGCGAAGAGACACGACGATGGCCAACAGTGCAACGAATACAGCGATGTCACAAGGTGCCGGTGGCCTCTTATGGCAAGACATTGCGTCTCGGTGGCAGTAGTCGTGCTGAACAGGTAGGAAGTCGTCGTTCCATAGCAAAATGTCAAGTGATTAGGGTCACAGCAAGGATGACACGGTGATGTGGACGCACGTTCCGCAGCAATGATCAATACTTAGGATTCGTAGGATTATAACTCGAAAAAATCTTAGATTACAGAGTAATGCCTCGTTATTATTCCGATTTGTCGACTTATATTAAATTGAAATAATGTATTTCTGTATTTTTAGCTGTATTTAGGGCGTAGTTGCTTTGTTTTTGTTTTAGACAAAGAACGTTGGTAAGATTTTCTGCTTCTCAGACAAGGAAAACCACAAATCCAAAGTGGCGAACACAGCCATCACATTCTACAGGCAATGAATATCGGGGCTATTGTAACTGCTGCTGCCTTCGCACTGCTTCCTTTCATTTTTTTCTTTTCTTTCATAAGATTGAACTGAATATGACGAGATTTGGTTAAAACACATACTTGGAATCACATTTAGCATGCCTAAAGTTGCGCTCGCAGAAAAAGCGCACTCATTTCAGCGTGCGTCTGATCAGCAAGACGCGTAGCAGAGAGCCGTCAGGTAAAGTGTAGAATGATAGTGAGCTGCAGCAGAAATGTAACACAAGAGTGAGGGAACAGCATGTGCAGCACCGGCCACAGTAGCAAGCAACAGCACATCACGTCTGTCAGACCAGCGGTATTTGCTACGTCCCCACCAATACAGCAGCTGCAGCAGCACTAAGGAACCGACAGTGAGGATATACCATTAGCAGTTCTACATTACGCCAGCATTTCCCATATAGTGAGAGCCATAGCAGCTACAGTAGCATAACGAGACAAAGACGACATGCCATAAGCAGCACTTTATCACACCAGCATTTCTGATCCAGCGACAGAACTGGCAGAAGAAGCGGTACCACAGAAGACAGCCACAAAAGCAATACTCACCACAGCTGAGCTCATCAAGAGTCAGGGACCGTACGCTGGCATCCTTGACGCGTGAGGGACCTGTGCACACCGCCCCCTTGGACACTCGCACCGTGGGGGTGTCCCCTCGGCTTCCGCCCCCTGCAGGCACGACCCCTCCGTCCCCCGAGGACACTGGCGATGGCACGTGAGGGATAGGTGCTGCAGAGCGTAAAGTTTCTCCCCTCATGGCGGCCACCAGCCACTGCAGGCGACAGTCGCACCACAGCGAGGTGTCCGCCAGGTCACTGTGATGCACCAGATGCAAATATTTAAATAATACACACTACTACTAATACCAGCCATTGTGCAGGCGACACTAACACCAACAACGAGGTACCCTCCATCACTGTGATGAAAGGGATACGAATATTAGCTATGGAAACGGGGCGCCAGATATCAAAATAATGCAACAGTAAGAGTACAGCAAAAAACCTGTGACTATAATCGCAGCAACGAGTAACACAGCTGCCTGAATTGAGTGTCATTTTTTATCTTGTATCAACACCGAATAACATTCACGCTCGGACCCGGCGGCGAAGTTTCAGCAACAACAAGTGCTTGTCTTGAATGGTGAGGTTTAGGGACCTTGCTAGGTTTGAAGAGAGAAGAGGTGACAGCGCGCACAGCATGTCAAACGAACGACGAACTGATGCAGCACAGAGGACTATAGTGCAGAAGTGGCAACAGTAAGTCAGAAGACTAAGACAGAACAAAGATTATAAACAGGTGGTAGAAAAAGATATTCGGAAAGAGAAGCTAAGCCAAGAGTAACCAACAGTATCTTATTGGAAGCAACTCAGCAACGCACAGCATATAGACACACCGTAACTAAACGAATCTGCAGTCTATGGCTCATCCTATAGCTACTCCTATAATCGGCCATTATCAATTGTCAATAATAAACAGTTGCTTTCAAACTCGCGTGAAATGTAACAAAGGAAGGCGATTTTTCTCGGATGTACAGCTTACGTTAATAAAAAAATTTCAGGGCGCTACAATTACTCAATAACAGTCTTTTGAGCTAGATTTTCAAGGCTGCTCAGTCTACTATTTTAGTAACGAAACTAGAGCACGCTAAGATAGTAAGATTACCTACGTAATACAACCTACATTTTTAGGATGTGTATAGTTCAAGATTGCTAACATCACATAATGCAGATCTGCAAGTTTCAGAGCTGGTACAAGAGCCGTAGTGAAGCGGTTACTCGGCTAGGCTACTCACATGTAGGAGAGAGATGGTAGAGCCGTAGCGAGGCTCGGGTGGAGCAGCTGTAGAGGGTTTCCGCCAAGCTTCCTACAGTACACACAAATTGCAACACGTTAATAATAGCTGAACTCCATAGGGAAAGTAACAATTTTATCAGAAATTGAGGTACACTTGGGGTGTTTTAGATCTAATATTAGGTTTAAAGACCTCTTAGGAGGTCTGTAACTTGTGCAGAACACTGCAGAGGTTCTCTTGCAAGCACGGTAATGTAGACACTATAGTCAAACCAAGGTAAGCAGTCCTTGAGTGGTGGGAGTAAATTAAACGTAGCAAAAGGTAAAAAGGCGCCAAATCTAATCTATTGACCAGTGCACTCTGAGTATTCGAATATAAATATAATTTTATCGATTGAGACCAGTTGTACCACGCGCTCAAGGGGATTTGCCGAAGTTGCTTTGCGTTCTTAGCCACGTCCATCGGACTCCTTACGCTGGTTTGACTATAGCTACAGCATTCAGGTCATATGCTCTCATCAATAATTACTTAGGCCTATACATAATATACCGAGGACATTTTCTCAGTGCTGAACACTCATATAAAATTGTTAGTTAACCACTCTGGTTCGAGTTTATGTCGTTAATCGCAAACCGTACCGGTTTGAGACGGCTCGGCTTATACACCTAATGCACGTGATAAAAAAAATTACATCACGCAAGTTTACTCCATGGAACAGATCACAAAAATATGAAGTGGATTTTACTTTAAATTTTTATGGCTGGTACCAAACTGAAATGAACTTCACTTCACGCAAAAAACAATAGAAATGCAGCGGCTGTGCAACACTGATCACCGTTAAAATAAAAAAAAAGAAAATAAAAACGAAATGAGCATCATACTTTCCGTAGGCACAAAATATATGTAGGTATATACATATGTCAATGTGGTATGGTAGCTGGCTGCACGGCAGAGGTTATTATTGGGATACCAAGAGAATCAGGCGTCTCTATAGCGGGACTACTTTCGAATGACATGGCGGCTGAACGTCACCGAGATTAAGATTCTTTTTCTTAATAAACAGCAACTCTAACATTCGATGTCAGCTCCGCTAATTACCTCCGCCTAGGAGGTTTTGTTTTCGTCGGCTTTGCCTGTCATTCTGTATGTCTGTCACCAAAATGACTCAAAAACATTTGGACGGATTTGGACGAAATTTACAGGGATAGTTGGGCATGTTAAGAGAAAGAGATGATTAACTTTTGGTGAAGATCCGTCCATCCGTTTGTTTGTTTGTCTGCCTCATTTTTCTCAATGCCATAACTCAAAAAGTTAAATTATGGACAGATTTTTATGAAATTTACATGAGTTGTTAGGTACAACACGAAGAGTCAATGACCAAATTTTTGTGATGATCTGTTTGTCTGTCGCTGTGTTTGATTTTATGCTTGTTAGCGCAAAAACTCAAAAAGTTTTAAATAGATCTTTATGAAACTTACAGGAAATGTTAGTAATGTTAAAAGACATAAAAGATTAAATTTTGATGCAGATCAGTTGGCTCGTTTGTATGTTTGACTATGTCTGTCATAATGTTTGTTAGCAGCATAACTCAAAATCTTTTGCACGGATCTTTATGAAATATACAGGAGTTGTTAGTAATGTTAAAAGACATGAATGGTTAAATTTTTGTTCACATCGGCTGGTTCGTTTGTATGTTTGACTTATGTTTGTCTTAATGTTTGTTAGAAGCATAGCTCAAAAAGTTATGAACGGATCTTAAAAAAAAAATTACAGAAACTTACCAATAGGCACAAAAGATTAGATTTTGGAGTTGATACAAGAAAATCATTGTTTCAGGGCAAATTTGAATTTTTTGTTACCGTTGCCTGACTTGGCGGAGGTATGCGCTCTCAGAGTGCTCTAGTTAGGGAAAGCAATGGCCGAAAAGATGCGCCGGAAGCATCTGTCACCGTTGTTACACCATAAAAAGTAAAATGATGATCGCATAATTTAAAATGGCAAAAACAAAGCGCACCGTCCATTCGTATTGCTAATCTTTCAGAATAGTCAAACGCTTAATTTAACCCTATTCATATAAGGCTGTAGTCTTATTTTCACTAGGGCTTCCTTAGGGTGCGGACACGCAGAGGTTGTGCGCTGACACTTTTCGCGATATGCTTGCACTCAGTGACAGTCACTTTAATTTTTCCTAATTTTCCAGAAGTTAAACCTTCGTTTTTCGTTTTTTTTTTTGCAGAGATATAAGATATAAAATTCCTCTGCAAAATGCTATCTAGCAGAATGTCCACCGTTGCATCAACAACTTTCAGCTATTCCTTCAACTATTGAAGAGATCACACAGATAAAAATAAAAAGAGGAATAGCTCAGGATAGTCGGGTAAATATAAAATAGTATCAATATTTTCGCAAACAAAATCAATATAAAAGCTGCTCAGTTTGCCTGTTCAAGGCAGCAACAATAGTTTAGCAACAAGGTAGGTGCTGACCAGTGGCGCTCCATCGGCGTTTGACCGCACACTTGTACTTATACCGGCCGCATACGGTATCCCATGTATAGCATTGCTGCATTCCTTGAGGGTTTGGATACCGATCATTTTTTTTTTCTGAAGTGAATTATGAGATCAAATTCAAGGTGAGATTGATGATATTAACAAAGACTGCATGGTGTAAACTTCGTTTGTGCGTGAAAACTACAGCCAGGTAATCATAAGCCGTTGCAAGCCTGAAACAGATAGGGTAAAGCGATAATGGCGATTTGGCACCAGGAGGCACTCTTGGCCGATCTACACCCAGCGCCACAGCTGAGAAGGCAGCACTTACAGTCTCCGTAGATGCTGCAGACCGTCCAGCTGAGCTGCAGACAGGGCGGTGAGCTGATTGTCACTCAAGTCCCTGGCAAATAAAACAAGCCTTAGTATAAGTATGGTACTGCAGCCCTAAAATTAACATTAGATGTAAGCAACGCTAGAGAAACATGTGCGCCTAAGGAACCCGTGCCCAATTCTAGTTTCCCCGTAATATCTGGAACATCATTCTCCTGTTGAAATCCGATTACAGTTTTCTACTTGATACGACTGTACGAAAAACTATGTCGATGACGTAGAAAAAGATTGCTCTAAGATTCAGAGACTTAGCTTATAGGTGAACTTTACACTGATTTCACGCCTAGTATGATGGCAAAGTAAAAAAAAATTCACAATAATTTCAAATCCTTACTAACGGAAGCAAAGACTTTCCATGAGAGGAAGAGGCGAAAATATGCAGCACATCGTGCGAAAAGTGAAACCCGTGCACGAGTGTTACTACCTCCGATCATCTTGCATGGGAAGAGCAAGGCGGGAAAGAAGAGGAAGAGCAGGAAAAGTATCATCAGTAGAGGTACGAAAGAGGAACGAAGCAAAGTAAGCACGAAAGAAATGTGTCCGGGAGGACTGGCTATGGTTTATGGGAACCTCACAACACACGGTGAAGTCAAGACTGGGCAGCAACGAACGTATATAATTCCAATGTGTACATTTTCCAGTCCTCTTAAACTCACTTCCAAGCAATGACACCACAACATGACAGATATGTAAATCGACAGCTAGAATGATAAAAATGCGTGTAGTCACAATCGTCTGATCTTTTGACATTAAAATGTCTTCCATGCAGGAATATTTTCCGGGGGCGTAAACAAACGCAGCGCGCATTGTATTAAGACTGCCAGTTTTGTTTTAAGCGACCCATGACCAAGTCGGTATGTTGACATTGCTTTCAAATGCATGAGCTCCCTGACGACATCCGAGTCTCTTTGTGCTCCTCCAGGCCATCTCACCCCACGCTCTGGAGTGCACCACACAACCGAACACACCACCCCCCTACACTCCAACACACCATACAACCGAATGCACCATACAATAGAACACACTACACAACCGAGTGCACCACACAACCGAACACACCACACCACCCTCCACCAACTGTCTCCTACACTCCTAAGCCCGGAGCAAGAGGGAAGCAATCGGCCGTAACGCAGGCAGTTTTAGAGCAGCCCGGCCAACTGTTATTGTCGTGCTCTAACCTCGCCAGTCATTGTCTTTTAAAATCTGCTCGCGGAATTACCGAGGCGAATTTAATCAAGCGCAAGAAAAAATGGCTACATTATTAAATAGGATGCCACCATAAATTGGACTTTTAGAGACAAGGCAGGACAGCGGAGGAACTCATGCAAAGCAGCGTGCCAGATAATGCAGTGTTATGGCACAAGTCGCAGGAGAGCTCGCAGCATAAAGGGGCTCAAGACTTTATTATAATTATTATTACTGGTACTGCGCAGCGGACTCTGTACTACACCAGAGGCGCAAGGTGCTGCGTGGCAAGTATACAACGCTGTGCCGTAACGATGTGTGTCTTTCATTAGATACTGAATATGAAATGTTAGTGGGCCGGTGTAGAGCGTATGAGAGGTTAGACACTGGTATAGGAGGTAGAACAAAGCATGTTTGCTATATACATATGCCACGTGTATACGCAATGAAAATAAGTCGTTATTTTTATTATATAAGCACACTTCAGGTTTAGCAACTGAAAATTTCAATAAAAGAGATTGGAGGGACTGGTACATGGCAATTGCGCTATACCGCGTACGTGCGTCGGTACAAGGTTAACATACAGTTACTGCATGTACCTATCTTATAGCGGGACTAAAAACAAATAGGAATGTGACAATTTTTGCCGAAGTTCATTTCGGTACATGATAAACTGAGGCGTACGCCGCAATTATACTTTCTTACTTAATGAAATGCGAGAATTGCGTGCATGTGGCTCGAACAGAAAATTAATGTTATACGATATCCTGAATTTACTTGATGCCTAATGAATAGAAGGGTGAGCGGGAAAGGAAACTGAGACATACGCTTTGTTAATAGACTTTTTATGGATACAGCTACACAGTATAAAAGCATACATAATGTATATATGTATGCTTTGTTAATGATCATGGTGAGCATAGAATATGTAAAGTTTACCACAAAATTTCAATAAACAAAGAACTTGCGGGTAAAATAAGCGAACTAGTATTAAGCAAAAATAAAGGCGTAAGTTAACAGTAAAACGCGTAACAAAGCGAGCAGAGGTCATGAAAGGCTGTAAGAGAAGCCTAACACGCCGGCATAACTGCTCATTAGACCTCGGAAATGAGCGCTCTGGATTCATTTGGAAAGAAATTTGTGCCCCAGGAACTGCGCCAAGATGCGAGGCAACTGCCCAGGTGAATAAATAACCACGTTACGTAGCGCTCGTTTGTATACACGGAATGTGATACGAAGGAAGCCGAGCTTGCTTGCTTTTGGTGAAGGTGTAACAGCTAGAGCGCGGGCATTGTTTGTATTTATGCAAGGTATACCGAGGGCACTGTACCCGACAAGATCAGCATGTAGCTACTAAAACCAAGTCCACCGTTAAGTACACTCAATTATGTACCATTACACTGACTTAGTAAAACCGGACTTGTACAGGCAGCGACGAAAAAATCAAAGATACAACGTTAGATACATCAGACCCCACAAGCCACAAAGTCTTATTTGGAATTTTAGCTACTGTCAGTGCAGTCGCGAAGCTTTGTAGAAACCGTGGGTGAAATACGGTATGTACCGGTATCTGCGACGCTCTAGAGAAGTGCATGTAACGTAGCCTACTAATTGAAAATTGCATGCTGTGCGTTGAGCGACAGGGACGCACAGAGCTACTACATCTTGCCTTACACGCTAAGAAAGCGCAAGTTAATACAACCAAAGCTTCACCCGAACACACTTAGTGGTGAGGACCAAAGACAACAGGTAGTTCGTCTCAACATAGTACACACCGAGCACTATCTCTTAATATAGCCTAGCTAATGTGTTAAGTAATTCAAACGAAATAAATAGATTTTCTTGGCTAAGAGATCTAGTATTTGACGTGCATCATCTTTTCTATTAAAAACTACCTTTTTGGTCGGCAGAAACAAATGTGTTTTGTAGAACCACTTGGTTACATTCTAACGATTTCCTCATGTGTTACAATCCGTTGTATTCCCGCTTGCTGTAAGTAAAACAGTTTTAACTACATTAAATTCTAGAGCAGTATGAACACCCATACGACACACCCTACTGCTGGCATTGCACCATGTTAGGCTGCAGCATGTATAGCGCTACTTACAGTCTCCGGAGCTCCTGCAGTTGCCGAAAGGCTCCATCCTCTACGGTATGCAAGCCGTTGTTGCGCAGCTCTCTGTGAAGATAAGAAGAGGAGGGAGTTAGAAATGAGAATGGTATATAACACATTTATATAAGCTATTAAATTCTTTTGTGGCCCGCTTCTCCCCATAGGTATACGTTCATAGCGGAAGAAATGAGTCAGCAGCGTGTATTCCGCTTAAATACACTAAGTAGCTATAAAAACACGGCATTATAGTCCCTTTTTTGCTGTAGCGGGGCTCAAAGTATATGAATAAAAAAAAAAAACAAGTAGACATAAAAGTTGACGTCGTAACACA